>CM040122.1:182892665-183105413 GCA_022559845.1 Amorphophallus konjac | reverse complement strand
GGCAAATGGAATCTATTTCGGGGCGAGCCCCCTGAGATGGGGTGACCCTCTCCTCGATCGGGAAGGGGTACTTAATCAGATCCAGCCAGTCGGCCCCTATTCGGCAAGAAACATGGAGGGACACCTGGAAGTCATCCACGGCAATCTCCGACAGGTCAATGGATTGTGCGGTTTAAGTTGCTGGGCCTTCTTCCGCGTAGCCAGGTAGTCTGCCACCTCCTTCGACCTGTTGGACTTCAGCCAGAGTAGGTGTGCCGGGTCTATGTCGAGAACGGTCGCCTTCTGCTTGCTCATGAATTTTCTCTTAGCACCATCCCAACAGTCGGTCCTGCACAGCTGGTAGAACCCAGTCCGAGCATTCCACCATTTGGTATAGTCGGCCGTAACCCACGGAAGCCGTCCCGACGCTGGCACTCTGAAGGAGGAAGCTTCCGACCGATGGAAGAAATCTCACCAGGAGCGGGCGTGATCATCAACCACCCCTCCCTGAAGCACCATCACGGGCAAATGGAAATGGGCACTGTGCGTCAGTATGTGTTGATCATATCCGAAATTACGCCCGAACTAGAACAGATAGTATGTCTCCAGCAACAAAGTGTTCCCCTTTCTGAAGATGAGGACGCTGGGGTGAATAGATGCTCAGTCTTGAAGCTCGGGCTCTAATATTGGATGGCTCACCGTCTGCTGGTTGATGGGGTGCAGATACTGCTCCACTTGATCATCCCGGCACTCCCTTTTACTACTCGTCAATGGGCTGGAGTCAGCCGCCAGTGTCCAGAAGTGGATGCTACCTGGGGCATCGCCGTGAATGTTGGTGAGCCTACCTCTTAGAAGGAACAATTGTGTCGTTGCCGTGCTAGGCTCTGCACTCGCAAACTCCAACATCCATGGAGACAGCGTCCAAGCCGGGAGGGCACGCGACGCGTACTCTAGAAATAAAGAACAGACCCACGCATTGAAGAAGTGCATGGGTCCGACTGTCCGCACCTGCCGTAGCATCTGGCTTTTGGTGACTTTCCCCAGAGTCTTGTAATCAGGCACAGCGCCGAGGGGCAAAGTGACAACTTGATGCCCCAAGCCATCTGGCACGCATGGTATATGGCTTCGGGCCAATGACCATCTCGTCCCCATACGGCATGGCGAACGAGCATAGCCAATAGGCTAAAAATGCTACGCAGTGTGTCATGGCATCAACGCCATCGGGATTGGGACCATCCTTGTAGCGCTGAAATACTGCGGCTCCCAAGTCCAATTTGCTCCGACCCGATTTCTTTGAAGACGCCGTGGCACCAATGGAGGGGAAGTCGTCATACTTCTTCTCCCCTCGAAAGAAATAATGTAGCCACATCCCCATGCGAACTCTCCGCTTGTCGCCGCGCAGCGGGTGCCTCACCATGTGGTAGGACAGCCAAAGTTCCCGGTACACTTTCATTAAGTACCGATAAGAATACTCGAGGGTGTACATGCCTTCCCCATCTGTCTCATCCTTGATCATATCTGGGAGGCACACTTCCCTGTACGGCTCCCCATCAATAGGCAAGCCGTTAACTAGTGAAGACTCCAGAGGTCAATGGAAGTTTCGCCTTCGGCAGTGTAGAAAGTGTTAAGCTCTGGGGTGAAGACCTTCATCATCCCGCAACATAGTCCCTTGGAGATGGGATACTTGAATATGGAGGCATACACACTGTGGTATATCCCAGCCTTGATCAGCAACGGGGCATAATTGTACATCACGTAATTTGTGAACTCCACCGCCCCTTCTCTGAAGCTGTGTGCGTCTTGGCCCTTGAAGTCAGCGAACCAGCCCACGGCCATCTTGTGCTTGAAACGGATCGCCGAATAGTCCAGGATGTATAGTTCATCCCTGCACCTCTATTTCAGCGGGGCCAAGAATAATCCAAACTGTAGCTGCTCCTTGTGTACTCTCCCAGCCGCTCTGACCCGCAAGACGATGTGCTCCACGTCCTGCACGGCAATGATGTCCGGCTTGCCTCGGGAGTTGAAGGGCTTCAGGAAGTGCAACAAGTGCTTGTCCTTGGGGTGATCCCGCCGGTATCCCCCATCCCGGCTGAATGTATAGCCGTCGTCAGCAAGGGCAAGCCACCCAGGATCCATGGTGTCCGCGTTGGATCCCGAAGACTCCGCGAGTTCAGCTATCCTATCGTATTTCCAATCTAAGCCCTCTACATTCAGCCAATTCACGGTTAGAGGGGCAACGGGAACAACGTACTTAATGCCGGCATTGGTTGAAGGAGAAGAACCACTCGGAGAAGCCATTTCCTGCTAGAACATTAATAAACAACTGATCAGAATAGAAGGCCACAGTTTGAATGGAAGGTCAAAAGAAGAAAGGGCTGCTGCTGAAGTTAAACAAACCAAGCGTAATAATTCTGACAAAATTTCGGCAGAGTCTCCCCTAGGCTGGAGGCGGAAGGAGAAGAGTGGGTGCACATCCACGAGTGACGGCCCCAAAAAGTAGTGGTGCGCACGAAAACGGTAGCACCGAATTATTCTTCACCCTTGTGGGCGGTCCATTGGCCCTTAAGCCCTAGCCACTGCCATCTCCCCCCTGTCGGGTTGATCCGGTGCCCCCCTCTGTCGGGTTGATCCGGTCGCACCCGCCATCCTTCGATCTGGTGGGACCCACTAGTGTCCGATCCGGTGACCTGCCTTCCAAGCCCCGATCCGGTGGCTCCCCCCCGTTTGATCCGGTGGCTCCTTTAGCGCTTGATCCGGTGGCAACCCCCCGAGTCCTCCTGATCTGGTGGCCCCTCAGCGGACCTGATACGGTGGCTACCTCCCCTTGGGCCCACTTGATACGGTGGTAGCCTCAAAACCCCCTAATACGGCGGCTCCTCAGAGCTCCTTCTGATACGGTGGCTGCCCTCAGCGTGGCTACTGGCTTCTGATACGACGGCTCCTCGGATCCCCGTGCCACGCAAGGCCACTGATACGGTGGCACCGACGGCCGTATGCAGACCACCGCAAGGAGAAGAACAACAGAAGAAGAGAAGAGAAGGAGAAAAAGAAAAAAGGAGAAGAAATAGAAGAAACAGAAGAGGAGAAGAAGAGGGGGGAAGGAGAGGATGCCAGGGTTAGGGCTTCGCCCGCCCTGCAGAGTGGAACGAAGAGAAGAGAGAAAGGGGGAAGGAGAAGGGAAGAAGAGAAGAAGAAGAAGATATAAGGTGGAGGGACAGCCCTGGGCTGGGTCTCCTCACCCTCAGAGCACCTGTGGCGACGACGGCGGTGGCAGCGATGGCGACCGACGAAGGGGGGGCAGGCGGACAGTAGGTAGAGAAAGAGAGAGAGGCATCTGGGCTTCGAAGGGATTTGAAATTAGAAAGAGTTGGGGGGGGGGGGTAAAATGAAACGCCACCCACCCTCTTATAGGGACTGGTCGTTCCACCGGTTCGGCTTCCAGGCCGTTAACCGGTGGCTCAACCGATGGCGGCCAACCTAACAGCAAAAAAAAAAAGGAAAAAAGGGAGAAAGGAAAAGAGAGAAAGAATTAAAGAAAAAATGGAGAAAATGATTTAAAAAAGAAAAAAGAGAGAAAAAATTTCATTCAAAAAAAGAGGAGTATTATATATATATGTACGTGTATACATATATAAAATACATGTTTGATGGGGCGGGAGTGTCATCATCTCCGTGGCCCTGCCAGTCCAATGCTCCAAGACTCGGTGAGGGTGAACAGGGGTAAGTGCACCTACTTGCACCGCTTGTCTCATCCTTCGCCCACGCTACCCATGGCTGAGGGGCATTTGTGGACGTGTAAAATTTTCATGTCCGTGGAGCTCCTCAAGCAAGTCCAGAACAGACACAGCTTTAGATGATGCCAAAGCCCGTCTAGGCCTCCAGGTGAATAGAAGAACTTCAAGAGACGGTCTATGGGTCGTCCCCAAAGAAGCTTCACATTCGAAGACACCTTATGTCCGATAGGGCGCATTAACCCACAGGGAGTCGGACATCCCCGAATTGACATGTTATCGTGATTTCACCTCATGACTATGGCAACAAAGAGCACACTCAAGGAGTTCGAGTGCCTCAAGTCCCTGAACAAGATCAACAACTGTGCGCGACTGCACGCACATTAACCCACGCTCAGGCGGGCGAATCAAACCCTTGACCGGAGAGGGGGAACAGCCTTGAAGGCTCTCCAGCAGGGAAGACCTAATCAGCCTCAAATGCCCTTAAACCAAGAGCATGCTTCTACCCAAGTGATCCGGTGGGGACACTTTGGGTGTGATCCGGTGGCCCCTAGACCATGCGATTTGGTGGCGCCCTGAGGTCTTGATCCAGTGGCAGTCTGAAGCGAGCGATTCGGTGGCCTTTGTGGCCCATTGAACCAGTGGCATCGCACGGTTGGTGATCCGGTGCCCCCCTTTTACTTCGATCATCCGGTGGCGATGCGTGTTGAGCAATCTGGTGGCCTGCTTCATACGGTGGCCCGCTTTAGCATATGGTCCGGTGGCTCCGGCACAGTTAGACGAAAATGGCAAATCCTACTTTTCACAGGACCGATAGGCATTGCCCTCGCCTAGATGTCTCTCCCACCGACGTGGAGCGGCCGCAAAACAAGTTGTCACCATTTGGGAAGCTTCCTATGGCATCCTTTCCCGGCTACCAACTCCCTGCACACACCGTATATGGAAACCGGCCTGTGGATACGACAGAAATAAGTGATGGGAGAGAATATTCAATGTGATCCTGTTGACCCTCCCACCATATGCAATGGCCCTGCATATAAAGAGGAGAAAAAGAGGAGAAAAAAGATACACACCAAGAGAGAGTCTAGCCATGCAACTTCCTCTCCCTCTCTAGCTCCGCCTGCGTTAAAGAGAAGAAAAGAAAAGAGTGAAGGTAAGAGGAGAAGAAGAGATTCAGAGAGAAGGGGAGGGTCTTGTAGAAGAAAGAAGAAGAGAGGGGGGAGGAGCTCATGCTCCGTTCCCCCTCCTCCCTACTACTCTATCTTCCATATTTCTTCGCTGCACTCTTCCTCTTTCTTCCCATTGTATTGCATCTTGGGCTTTCTCTTTTCTCAACGAATAAGAGTTACAAGTTTCTGGGCTTGAATGTGTGCCTTCTTGTGCTTACGTCTCTTGGAGGGTAGATTAAGAGCCTGCTCAATGCGATGAGCTAGGCTCGAAATCCAAAACCTAAAGGCCATATCCCTTTGTCTCTCTCTCCACCATTTTCTTCTTGTGACCTCCTCTCTGAAGTAACAGTTAGGTATGTTTCAGCATCTAGGTCCTGCCAACTCGTGGCTGAGGTCCAGGCACTCTTGGTGTCATGGAGGGATCCCTTGCTCAGAACTAACCCCCCAATCTTTACCCCGCTCGATCCGGTGGCCTCGTCCTCTGTTGCCATCTGGTGGCATCTTCCCTTTGGCCTCGATCTGGCGGCCAGACTAAACCCCTCCTCTGCAGCCCCTTTTGTTTATCCGTGTTGATAGCCTTACCCCCTCTCTCTTGCATTTCCTTTGCTCTGATCTCTTTGCCATCTGGTAGACCCGCTATTGGCGTGATCTGGTGGCTCTGCCACCCATAGACCCCGTGGCCAACTCTCCCTTGTGATCCGGTGGCTGTGGACGCACTAAAATTCGGAAAGAATCGGTTCGTTTATTGATCGGGGTTCATTTGTTTATTTAGTGCGAGGGCATGCCAGTCACAAAGTGACGATTTATTCGGGCTTCATGGAAGCCCATGGTGCGCGCGATCTTACTAATCAGACAATTGTGTAGTTTGTGTCGGGACCAAAACCCGCCGTGCCGTAAAGGCCACGGTGTTATTTACATCCCCCATACGGGGGAACACCCTTGATTGATTGTCGGGAATAAGGGCCCTACGGCCTGGAATTCATGGTAATAAAGCGAGAACAAAGATCTCGGGTCACGTTCAAACAAACCCGCGTTGGGGCGTAAAATGTTCATAGATACCTATATGTTGGTCACTCACGGACCATTTCGTGTTCGGACAGAAGTCCGCATTTGTAGCGTCGAAGACGACGATAAAACCGTACGGATGTCTGCCGTAGGTACGGCAAGTTTAATGCGGATGCGGGATCGGACCCCGGAAGAAGTGGGTCAAGCTGATGGACTATCGACCCAAGAGGTGCACGGATCATGACCATGTCGGGGATTCCGAGGTCCACGTCCGATACCACGGGGCATCATTGTTTTTCTCTTCACGCACAGTCCGGGGAAGCGAGTTGTTAAATGTGAAACCCGAACTCGCCAACGTGCACCCTCGCACGCGGATCGACCTGCGTGGTCAGGTCGCGGGGTTCGACCTGCCCGGTCAGGTCGCAGGGGTCAAGGGGGGCAGTGCCCCCGGAACAAAATTTTAATTAAGGCGCGGGTGATGGAGTTCCTTTCATTCATTTTTTTTATTAATGGCATTGATCTTTTGCATTCCTTTCTTTGTTTGAACCTTTCTCTCTTTTTTATTTGCCCCCCCTTTTTATATTAAAGAGAAACAAAGGGATGGCGCCCGCTTTAGGATGGGCGAAAGGGGTGACTTAAACCGGTGCGGCAAAGGGGCGCCCGGAATATGGGGTGAACCTGGAGAGATTCTTGGGCGTGCCGGATGTGGCCACGCCGTTTTAAGGGGGAATACAAGGGGCGCCGGGTAAGGGTGGCAAGGGTAGCGCGCCGTTTTAAGATGTATAGAGGAGTGGGAGTGTGCCGTATTAAGGCCATGCAAGGGGAGAGGGGCGCGCGCGTTTTAAGATGTATAGAGGAGTGGGAGCGCGCCGCTTCTGGATTCAAAGAAGGAGATGAGGGTTTTTGTGAGAGGGGCTAAAACGGTGCAGGGGAACAGTAATCGTGCCGGATTAGCCTCTCCCGAGAGTTTGTTTCAAAGCGATTGACTGCGTGTTTCTTTTCTTTCACCCGTAGGTGGATTTTATGATACGTTTGTTCATCCATTTGGTAGATTAAGTTGGTAGGGAGGAAGTTTAGGCATTAAACTATTCATTAGGGTGACTTAGCGTGGATTTTAAGTGTTTCGTTCGACGGGTTTGGTTCACATATTTTACTGTGTGTTGTTCTTGTTCTCAGAGGTGGTTTGTTCGTTTGTTCTCAGGCGTTCTTAGCCCTGGCGAAAATCTGACAGCACCTCCCCCGGACCGGGACTTGCCAGAGGTAAAGGAAAAGTCACCAATCGGATTGCTCCGGGGTAGACTCTCAAAATGCGGAACGGCCTCACGGCAGTCCGTTAGCCCAAGTGTGAGTATGGAGCGCTCGAGGGCCAGCCTACAAGAGCGACCACGACTCACGGGCGATGATTCTTTGAAGCAGGACAAGTGTTCGCCACCAGAGGGGCATGATTGTTCATCCGTCGGCGGGTCACTTTGAGGGCCATGCCACGAAGCGGCAAGCCTCAAGGACCCTGGATGTTTAGAGAGGGCAGAAAGGAAGCGGAGGTTACATGGGGAACACTAAGCTTGCAAAATGCCTTTCTTTTTATTCATTCACACAAACGGGGGAAGGTTTTGAAAAAGAGGGGATTCATCTCTTGATAGAGAAAAATAAATACATCGCAAGGGGGAGAGAACACATTGACGGGGGAGGGGGAGAGAGCACATGCTCTTCCCCCTCCGACTCACCTCTCTTCTCTCACACACTCTTTCTTTCTTTCTTCTTCACCTTGCCGGCACCGGGGGACCAAACTCCTTCCCTCTTCTTCTTCTTCTCTTCACTACACACAGCCGAGAGCCTTTTCCTCCAAAATGGCCAGCCGGGGTAAAGCCAGCCTCTCTCTTTTTGCTCTGTCGAACATGCAGAGTATATATAGAATGGGTTGCCCTTTTAGTTCCTGAACGGAAGAAACTCCCGCCATCTTCCTCCTCGTTCGTTGGGACATCCGGAGTTGACATGCCGCGGTGTCGCCCGTTGATTTGTGCAGTACGTTGCTACTCGTCCGAGGATGGGATGTTTGCGAGTTTGCCGGGGCCTGCTTCGCCACTGCCGCTTCTGTGCTGTCGAACGGAGGTAGATGCAGAGCTTCGAGCATTAAATGTTATCTGCGTAGCGTATGATAACAGTGATCACGGGGAATAGTGATCGCGCCGATTTAAACCCAAGTGCAATTGGCGCACCGTATTAAGATTGCAAATGGGCCACGCCGTATTAAATGTTTGAAAGAAGAAGCTTTTGAAGATGGGCAAGACGGGTCCTTCAACTTTAGCGCGCCGGTTTAGCTTGTGCAAATGGGTGGCGCCATTTTAAGCATCAAAGGGGGTTGGCCCCTTCAACAGGAGCACGCCGGATAACCAAAGCAAGGAGGGGCGCGCCGTTTTAATGCAACACAAGGGGGGCGCGCCGATTTAGGGCCTTGCCACGCCGTTTTAAGCAACGAATGAATTCTTTTCAAAGTCGCGGCTATTTATACGAATGTTGGCGTCCCTGGAATGTTTTAGTTACGATGCATGGCTTCCGCAATTTTCCGTTCGCAGCTTCTAGGGCTCGGTCCAGGGCTTTGCGCGACTTCCAACATATGCCGAGACTGTGCCGGAGTTCCCGGCTTTTCTTTGATTCAGCTCTCGGCACGGCCGGTCGTAGAGTTGTGGCCGTATCTTCTGCCTGGGGGCTTCCTTAAAGGATGGCGGACCACCAAGTGAGTTCTCGTCCTGGTTGGGTGAGGTATGGGTTTGTTCGGCCCTCCCGTCTTCAACTTTCGCTTTAACGCGTAGACGCGAGTGCCGTATGATCATCATCGTCATTTTTTGACGTCCACAGTGGCCTAGCCACCCTCCCAATGCCTTTGGTCCAGTAGCTCAGCCATTGTAGCATGCTAATCCAGTGGCCTGGTTCATCCTTTGATACGGTGGCCATCGTAGCATGCTAATCCGGTGGCCTGGTCCATCCTTTGATACGGTGGCTCACTTGACAGCTTGATCCGATGGCCTGCCTGTCCCTTGATACGGTGGCTCAACCTCCATAGCATTTGATGCGGTGGCCCGCCCATTTTGGCTCTTGATCCGGTGGCGTCACCACGCATGATCCAGTGGCCCACCTTGCCCTCCTGATCTGATGGCACCACTGCCTTCTCAATCCTGTGGCACCGCTGCCCAGCTCCTTGATCCGATGGCTTGGCCACCTTTCGTTCTCATCCGGTGGCCCACCATGGGGTCTAAATCGTGGCGATCCGATGGCACTCTAGCGCTTGATCCGGTGATGCCTTAACCCCCCACTTTCCATCCGGTGGCATCACCATCTCCTTGGTTCGGTGGCTTGCCTACCTCACCTCCTGATCTGATGGCTCGCCCATCTTACCTCTTGATCTGATGGCTTGCCCTCCTCTACTCTTGACCCAGCGGCCTTGCCACCCTTCCTCCCTGATCTGGTGGAGACCTCTTCTCAGCTCTGTGTCTTCACCGTGCACCTATGCTTTCCACCTGATGGTTCGCGGGCTTCCTCGAGGTGTTGCCACTTCTGTGGGCACCTTTACTTTGGGTTACGTCACTCCTTGTGGACGTGTACCTGCTTTACCCCTCCCGTATCCGGGTCCGGGGGAGATGCTGCCGAATTTTTGCCCGAATTATATACACATTAAAATACAAAAGGAAGCAACAAACAAATGAAATATATAACAACAAGACACCCCTGCTAAGGCATAAGAACTATGGATGACGCGAAGAGAGCCCGGCATATACACTGCCACATTACATTGACAAGTACGAGCATGAGCATCCATCATGAACAAAGAAGGGAATTAACTAAAATTCTACATGCATACCGTGAATAAAAGAGACCACGTTCCTTGGCATATGATTGCATAGTTGTGTTTCCCGTGTGCCTGCATCGACCTCACCTTTCCCGAACCAAGCCTGCGTTGACCTTGCCATAATTCAGGGCTTCCCTGCATCGACCTTCCTTTAGGTCAACCTCCGCCAGTGTCGACCTCCCTTCAGGTCAGCTCCTCTATGTGTCGACCTCCCTCCAGGTCAGTTCCCTCTCGCATCGACCTCAGGCCTTCCCGTATTGCCACTCAAACAAGGAAGCGATAAAGGAATGTAAATGGAATAAAACTCACATGTAAGTGGAACTAAACTAACAAATTAAAACTGCAGCTGCGTGGCATACTCTCACTGAGATCTCCTCTCCCCTTGGACCACATAGAGGGATATCAACGCTGCCCTACTGACCGACTATGGACCCCAGGGATTACTCCCTGGCATGGCCATAGGCCGGCCTCGCTTGGGCCAACATCCTTTTTCAATTCGACCCACTCTTGAATTAAATATTAAACTTACCGTGTCTTCGGCAGGCATCTGTACGGGTTTGTTCCCGCTTACATCGCGTTTTCTGAAATGGACGCCCATCCGAATATAAAATGGTCCACGAGTGACCGACACATTTTTACTGTTTACACTGCCAGCCTGAAACCTTTAAGTATAATTCTAGGCTTTCTTAATCTCATTTAACTTATGACTCGTTAGGCTGTGGGGCCCTGTTTTCTCGACGATTAATCAAGGGTGTTCCCCTCTCCGAGGAGATGTAAATGACGTCGTGACCTTTACGGCACGACGGGTTTCTGTTTCGACACGAACTACACAATCATCTGATCGGTCAGACGGCGCGCACCAGGGCTTCCACGAAGCCCGAACAAATTGTCACTTCGTGACTAGCACGCCCACGCACTTAATAAACAAATAATCCCACCGAATAAACTAACTTAAAGAATGAACGAATAAAGCATGTCGAAAAGTGCGTCCACAAGTCCCTTATGAGAAGATTGGCTTTTGTCTCCTTAACTTCAGACGTGCCTTCATAGATCAACCTGAGTTTATTCCACATTTCATGTGCTGATGAACACATAGAGATACGTGAGTACTCATTGGGATGAATAGCGCATTGAACTATATTCATTGCTTTGGAATTGGCAATTGAGTTTTTAATATGTTCCTCAGTCCAAGCATCTTCATTCTCAGGTTGTTGATATGGACCTTTACTAATCACACGCCATACATCAAATTCCTGCACCCGAAGAAACATAGTCATCCTATTTTTCCAGTAGGGATTATTTGTCCCATCAAAGAAGGGTGGCCTATGAATCGAGTGACCTTCAGGCAATAATGCGTTGCTTGCCATTTGCTTGTGATCTTTGCCCAAAGACTATAAAGTCTATATAAATAGAGACCAACGCTTTGATACCAATTGATATCCCATGCTAACGACAATCAAGAAGGGGGGTTGAATTAATTGCCCCCAAATTTTTGACGGAAAAATAATTGCCAAGTGACTTGATTTTAAGCAATCAAGATAGATCAAGAATTAGCCAATTCTCTCTAACCTCATCGAAACAAACTCAATCTAAGCCACAGAAAATGCACACGATTTTAGTCACACACAATCCAAATCACAGAGACATAAGATTTTTAGGTGGTTCGGCCACACACACCAGTATGCCTACATCCACCCCACTAACCAGTGAGGCTTCACTATATCCACGCTACTAAGTAGCACACACATAAACAGAGACAAAGTCTCCACACAATTCACGGAGACAGAGTCTCCAACACAATCACGCTGCACCGAGCAACCCAGGCACACTCACAAATACACAGAGATAAGAATCTCTACACCACACACACTCAATCACTCAAATGGAATTACGTTCAGAAATTACAATGACGCTCTCAAACCAGTAGCATAGAAGAATTCGAAATCCCCCTTTGGTTTCCTGCGTGAATTAGATCTGATCCCAAATTCCTCTAGATCTACTCTATGATCCACCAGTAGAATAGAAGAATTAGAAATCCCCCTTTGGTTTCCTGTGTGAATTAGATCTGATCCCAAATTCCTCTAGATCTGCTCTATGATCCACCAGCCTCCTAAGATGTAGATTGATAGGATGAAGCTCTTCAGATGATGAACCACCCACTTCCTCAAAGATTCCACACTTCTCTCCTTCTTCTCATTCACTTGGCGGCAGGATGATGAGCTCTCCCAATGAAATAGTCACTCTTTTCTCTTTCTTGCAGCGCATCATTCCAACTCTCGTAACAAATTGTTTTATATGAGATTAAATGGGTAAGATTACTTCCATGCCCTTTCCAGAAAGTGCCCTAGGCTCCTCTCACTTGTCAGGAAACGAGTTGAGGGCATTTTAGACAAATTCTAGGGCCATAGGAGGTCTCATGTGCGATCCGCCGCAAGTTCACAAATGACAATGTAGATTTCATGATATATCGATCGACCAAACTTATGGACCCTGTGACCAGACCTTGTTCTGTCCCAACAGATCAAGACCTTTTGTATGCCTTCGATTGACATAGCATTGTCCCCTTTATTTTTTTCTGTCGACTTGGCAATTGTGCATCCTATTGACCGAACTTTCCTCAAGTTCTAGATGAAGAACCTACACAATAACCCTGTCGACCGGACTTCAAGTTACTTATGGAAGATTGAGACTCCATAGAAAACATGTTGACCGGATTTCACGTTCTGTCGACTGGACTTCAAGTTAGTTCTGGAAAATTGAGGCTCCATAGAAAACCTGTCGACCGGATTTCATATTCTGTTGACCAGACTTCATGATTGTTCTAGAAAAGTGAAGTTCCACTTGAAACCTGTCGATCAAATTTCATACTCTGTTGACCGGATTTTGTGCTATTTCTGGAAAATTTACAATTTCATAGGAAACCCTGTCAATTGGATTATTTTTCCTGTCGACACCTTCACCTAGAACACATAGAATAAAATGCAGTAAGCCCATGAAACACTTAAATCAAAAGCTACATACCTTGACTTTCCATTTGAATGTACTTTGACCATCTTTTAGTCATGTTTGAGCACTAAAGAAGGAATTCAAACATTCACTTTCTATTAATAAAAACTATGAGAACAAAGGCCTCAAAAATTGACACTCATGCTCATCAAATCTCAATGATCATAAGACTATGGATCAAGAACTCAAATCAAGAGAGGAATTCAAGTCTTACCAAATTTAAGACTTATCAAGAGTTCATCAAAGGAATAAAACCATCAAGCACAATAACACACATGTTTTGTGATAATCAAAACCTTAATGCCAAAATCAATTAGGGAAGTCAACACAAATAATAAATTTAAACACCACCCACATAATAATAATAAACAATAAATTTAAATAATAAATATTCAGATTAAATAAATTAAAATTAAACAATATATTTTTTAAAATATATTTTACTGACCCTTTATTGGTAAAATTCGTCGAAAAGATAGAACGAAGTCCGTTACTGTCCCCGATCCTAATAGCCCTACACAAAAATTTCGTCACTGTGAGAGACAGAGAGAGACAGAGAGAGGGTAAATGAATGGGAGGGGGGCCTTGCCCCTCTGTATGCGTGTGTGCGAGAGTGAGAGAGAGAGTAAGAGAGGGATATAGAGTGAGGGTGAGGGAGAGGGAGACAGACTACATCTCTGTGAGTGTGTGTGTTAGAGAGAGAGTTAGAGAGGGAAGACAGAGGGGATCGCCCCCCTCTGTGAGTGGGTATGTGAGTTAGAGAGAGAGGGTGACAAAGGGGCTCGGCCCCTTCATCTCTGTGAGTGAGTGTTAGAGAGACAGTTAGAGAGGGGAGATAGAGTGAGGGAGAGGGAGAAGGAGGGGATCGGCCCCCTGTCTGTGAGTGTGTGCGTGTGTAAGAGAGAGGGAGAGGGAGACAAGACCGTGAGAGTTGGAGACAGTGAGAGAGGGAGAGGGGAGATAGAGTGAGGGAGAGGGAGACGGAGGGGATCGACCCTCCCCCTCTGTGAGTGCGTGCGTGTGTTAGAGAGAGAGGGAGAGGGAGAAGGAGACATGGCCGTGAGAGAGGGAGATGGTGAGAGTGGAAGAGTGAGATGATGAGTACCATATTTCATATCATAATTTACATCACATTCATCATTTTTGAGTATTTAACAAGCATAATTGTGCACTAATATCATCAAATCTCATTTTCACCATTAATTTGAGTTTGCATGAATTTATCATCATTTTGAGTCAAAATGGTAATGTGAGAAATATTTAAGAAATTGCTCAATTGTCACAATTCATTTTGAAATGAAGTTCATTGAGTATTTTGAATTTTTTGCATTTTCAAGAATTAGCGACCAGGAGTCTGGACGCCATTTTTTTGAAGAAGAAGAATAAGCGACCAGAGGCCTAGGCGCCAATTAATGAGCGACTAATTGGTAAGGCGCCAACCCAAGAATGTGCGACACAGTGCACGGACGCAAATTTTGGATTTAATGTAAAAAGAAAAAGGCTGAAAAATGGAAAAAGGAATGTGCGCCGGAATGATCAGACGTCAATTCCATGGTATGAAAAATAAAGAAAATATCAAATTGAGGAAATAAAGAAAGGGTGACCAAGCTGTCAGACGCAGAAAAGAATGTGCGCCCACTTCTCCAGACGCCATTTTCACTCGAACTAGAAATGGAAACGGATGAGTTCGAATGAAGCAATCTTGCTTTGTTTGGAGTTATCTCCACTTGATGTGCGAAAGGAGGATTCTTAAGGAGGCAAGAAGCTTAGAATGAATAGGCTCTTTGAAAGAAAGTTGGATTCAAACTTGTTTTTAAAAGCCTCCAATCGTGAGAGTCCCCTGTAGCCTATAAATAACCGCCCGAGAGCACCGTGAAAAAAATCATAGCCTTTTTTTAGCCTTTTTCATACTTTTTTGTTCTTCCTTTCCATTTACTATCTTCAGTAACGTTCTCTATTTTTAAGTGCTTTAAACTTTCTTCTTCCTCCTCTTCCTCAAATTCTCTCTCGTTTTCAAGTTATTATCAATTTTCTAAAGTTCAATTCTTAGTTTTTTTACTGTTCATCCACCAAGACGTCCCTGTTCTTCCTCAGTTTTCACCCTTTTCTGATCATCTTCTTCCTCTGCACTCTTCATCAAACTTCTTCCTCTCTTTCTGATCTTCAACGTTCTCTTCTTCCATATCTTTTAAGTAATCTTTGTTTTAAAGTTATTTCAATTCTTCTTACGCTCTATTTTTTTGCTTTTTTTTACTATTTACTGTGCTTTCTTCCTCCTGTAAAACTCTCATATCTCTATGTTCTCAACTATCTTCTCTTCTCTTTGTTTTCAAACCCACGCACACACATGCTTTTACACTAGTTTTAAATCTTCCTCCTCTCTTCCTCTTTCCCTCTTCCTCTATTTTCCTCTAAACATCCCTTTGACGGAGATTCTCTTCTTTGGTGCTCTAAAGACGGCGTTCCTCTTTAAGGCGAGGCGATCCACTCAAAGGCTTGGCACGGCATGGGCGACACTATTCTTCACTCTCTTGGCCCCTTTCTTCCCTTGTTCTTTTATTTTATGTAAGTTGTAATTTTATTTTTCATAGAGTTATAATCCTTCATCTTAAGTAATAAAAATTCATCGTTTGCAATTCTTGTTTTCTCTCTCTCTACCTCCAAATTCTCTTCTCAACCCTCTCATATTCTTTAGATAGGTTTATTTTATTCCCATGTTCATGCAATTTTATTTTCCTTTAGCATAAACTTACTCAAATTCAGATCTTTCAAATATAAGGATTTTTCAACTTGTGATTAATTGAAAATATTCCTCTCCGTGGGATCGACCCGTTCTTACCACTCTACTTGGTTTTTAAATATTTTTAGTGAGTGAGTGCGGTTATTTTTGAAATTGTGACATGGCTTTAACGATGAGTTTTGTGTACATTAATTTTTGGCGTCGTTGTCGGGGAAGAAAATGATTTTTGATAGTTGAAAATTCTTGTGTTTGATGTGTATATTTGTATACTAATTTTTATTTTTATTTGACAGGAAAAAAATAATAAAATCATAAAAAAATTCAGACTTGAAATTCATAGAAAATAAACTATTGCAGAAAATAAGAAGCGTGGCTGAATGTCTATATCTGTCACAACAGGAGCAGAATTCTGTAAATATAAAAATCTTAGAAATTCAAGCGTCGCTAAAAGTTAGTAAACGTAGGAATAGGTCATGGTTTATAAATTCTTAGAAAAATCTCAAATAAAATCAAAAAAAATCTTAAAAAATCTAAAAAAAAACCCAAAAAACGCAAAAAGCATGACTTTAAGCTTCATTTTTTAGTAGATTTGCATCTTGTTTGTTGTTTAGTTGCTATTTGTCTTTTATCCATCTCTATTTTTGACAAAAAAATAGAAAAAAAAATTCCTCAAAAAAAATCAAAAAATAGAAAATAGAAAAAAATTGTCATGACATCATTCTTCCATATTATTTGCATCTCTTTCATGCATTGTTGCATATGGTTGATTCTTGGTTCTTTGTTCTTCCATCATTTGAAAAAGAAAAAATCATCATTATCTCTTCTCTTTCTCCCTTCTTAAGGGCGATTTAGGTACACCCCTCTTGGAATTAGAAGGACCCTCCATTGATCACTCCGTCTCTTTAGATTGGAATCTCCTTTTTCAAGACTTCCATAAGTCCCCGTACCCGTGGATTCCCTCACAGACGCCGGGCCGGTTGTACGAAGCACCTTGAAGTTAGCTTACCCTTAGAAGTTATAAAAAAAAAACCCATCATTTGGCATACATCATTCATATAGTTGTTGATTTAGTTGCATTACTTTGAAAAAAAAACATAAAACCAAAAACACAAAACAACACACTCACTCTTTAGGCCCTTTTTGCATTACATGCACAGTAGGAGATCCCTACATCCACCTTTACTAGGACCCATAGGTGAGATTGAGAGGTTAGTGCATCTTAGAAATCAACATCAACGTAACCTCATGGCAGACCAAAATAAACAAGTAGCTCTCAAACAAATGAAGGAATATTTCATGCCAAATCAATATCAACCTTCCTTCTATGTTCAAGCACCCCAAAACCAAGCGGCCCAATATGAGATTAAATCAAGCACTATTCAAATGTTGCCATCCTTCTATGGCAATACCAATGAAGATCCATACAAACATCAAGATGAGTTCCTCCAGATTTGTTCAACTTTTACAATCCAAAACTTTTTGATGATACTCTTAGATTGACTTTCTTCTCATTCTCTCTCAAGGACAAAGCTAAATATTGGTTAGGAGCCTTGGGTAGATCAATAGACACATGGGAGGAAATGCAAAAAGAGTTTTTGAAGAAATTTTATCTCATTGGGAGAACCAATACCATGAGGAGAGCAATTACTAGATTTACTCAGAACCTTGGAGAACAAATCCATGAAGCTTGGGATAGATTGCAAGATTTGTTAAGAAAATACCCACACCATGGATTATCAAGATGGTAAATAGTTCAGACATTTTATGAGGGATTAACGGATAATTATCGCCAAATGGTGGATGCGTCATGTGGGAGAACTTTTATGAGTAAAAGCGAGGATGAAGCTTATGAGTTATTTGAGATGTTAAGTGAAAATTCAATCAGTCATGCCTCGCTATCATCTTATGAAAGAATGATTGGGCTATCTAAGAGGGCTGGGCTTTATGAAGTTAAGAATCAAGGAGAATCTGAGAATATGATGGATATTAATGCTTTTGCACAAAAAGTTGAATAAAATGGATATGTTGGCGTAAAAGATGGAGAATGTCGATTGGATAGCTCAAAAGCTAGATCAATTGCTATCCATGAATAGACAGGAACCTTCTTTCTCTTCTGCCCTCAATCTCAACCATTCTCAGATTCTAACCATCAAGAACTTTGTGCTATGTGTTCAAGCCCAACTCATCTTGTTACTGATTGTCCTACAGCAGCCCAACTTCTCCCATTCATCCAAGAACAAATTTTTGCTGCTCAGGGCATCTCCAAGCCTCCTTATGATCCTTATTCCAATACCTACAATCCAGGCTGGAGAAATCACCCGAACGTTTCTTGGAAAACTCAACAAGGACCAATCCTCAAACCATCCAGTTCAAAAATAGTCTTTTCCAATCCCAAGTCAATCTCACCAAAGTCTATCTTATTCATCTCCTTTTAAACAAACTCAGCATCAATCTCAACCTCCATCATATTATCTCAGGCCCCGTATCATCAAGCTCAATTTTTTATGGGCCAATATCATCAATATCCTCCTAATCGATTCAATCAACTTCAAGCTCCATATCAGCCACCCCTCCTCAGCCCAACCTCGGTGATAAAGTTGATCAACTCCAACAATTGATTCTGTCTCAGCAACAATCCATGGCTAAGTTGGAGAGTCAAATAGGGCAATTGGCTGCTAGTAATATGAGGAGAGAGGTAGGTCAGCTTCTTAGCCAACCCATGGCTAATCCTAAAAGTCAACCTCCGGGCTTTCCCCCAAAGAGCTCCTCTTCTTCCTCAATCAAACCAACCTCAGCCTCCCCCTCCTGTAGGTCTCCACTTTGAGAATGTGTGGACGCATTAAAATTCGCTTATTCATTGTGGTTCGTTTATTAACGTGCGTGGGCATGCCAGTCACCGGAGTGACAATTTATTCGGGCTCCGAAGAGCCATAGTGCGCTCGACCTGACTTCGTCAGACAATTGCATGGTTCGTGTCGGGACCAGATCCCATCGTG
Organism: Amorphophallus konjac; assembly: GCA_022559845.1. Taxonomy (NCBI): domain Eukaryota; kingdom Viridiplantae; phylum Streptophyta; class Magnoliopsida; order Alismatales; family Araceae; genus Amorphophallus; species Amorphophallus konjac. The sequence continues at coordinate 183,086,943 of CM040122.1, read as the reverse complement.
CCATGAAGGTCACGACGTCATTTACATCCCTCATACGAGGGAACACCCTTGATTAATTGTCGAGATTAGGGGCCCTGCGGCCGAAGGGACTAATACTAATTACGCGAGAAAGAAGCAGGAATAGATCACGTTGAGATCTGCCTCGGGTTACAGGCCACGGGTCATATTGGTCACTCGTGGACCCTTTTCATGTTCGGACGGAGGTCCGTGATAGAAACGCGGTGGAAGCCGGGATGAATTCATTCAAATGTCTGCCGAGCGCTCGGCAATTTTGATGGTAGCTCGAAAAGGGTTCGGTCTTGAGAAACGGGCCCGGTCCAATCAGAATGTTAGCCCGGGGCGAGGTCGAGTCGTGGCCGTATCGAGGCAGTCCCGCGACTCAGGCCCGACCTGTAGGGTAGCATCGTTATTCCCTTCAGCACCATGTCATAAGGGGGGACGGGGCTGCAATATAGACTTTACCCTTTCTTTTATCCGGGCTTCCAATTGTATACGTATATTCCTTTTTTTTTTATTTCCCTTTTGTGAATTTTTCCTGAGTGGCTTATCCAAGCTGTTTATTATTATCATTATTAGAAATTTATCTTACCACCATTATTATTATTTCACCAATTTTTGTTTATTTCATGTATATATCTAAATTTATTTAGTCATCGTGATTTTTTTTATTGATTTGTTACGGTTATTAATATATATATATTACACACATACCTCTGGACCGCTGAAGGGCCAAAAGGGGACTGAAAGAGCGTACCGGTGAAGGGAGGTGGAAGGTGTGCCGGCAAGGCGGCGTGGAGTGTGCCGAGTAAGGCCACGGGTAGTGTACCGGCGAAGCAAGAAGGGTGGCGTGCCGGTGAAGACGTTCCCAGGCATGCCGGCGAAGAGAGAAAGGAGCGTGCCGCTGAAGGAAGGTGGGTGGTGTGGAACGCACTGAGTTTCGTGTGTCGGAAATATCGTGGGATATCGGTGGTCTTTTTATGGGTTTATCTAGTGCGAGGGCGTGCCAGTCACCTAGGTGACAATGTGTTCGGCTTCGAGACTGGAGTGGTCCGAAGCCCGGGGTGCGCTCCATCTGACTGATCAGACGATTGTGGATATCGGGTCGGGACTGGAGACCCGCCGCGCCATAAAGCCGCGACGTTAATTACATCCCCTCGGAGAGGGGAAGACCTCTGATTAATCGCCAAGAAAAGGGGTCAAATGACCTAGAGATCGTTTTTCATTAAGCATGCAGTTGGGTTGACATGATTTAAACCCTCCGCATCGGTATGCAAAACGGTGTTCAAAACCATATAAATACTTGCCGCGAGTGCGGCGAATTTAATGAAGGTGCGGGATTAGATCCCGGTATATATACATCAGCCACTAACAGGCAATTCCAGTATTCGGTCGAGAGTCCATATTCGAAGCATCGAAGGTAACAACAAAGACATTCGGATATCTGCCGTAGGTACGGCACGCTTCACGTGGGTGCGGGATCGGATCCCGGAAGAAGTGGGTCAAGCTGATGAACTATCGGCCCAAGAGGTGCACGGATCATGACCATGTCGGGGATCCCGAGGTCCACGTCCGATACCACGGGCATCATTGCTTTTCTCTTCACGCACAGTCCGGGGGAGCGGGTTGTTAAGTGTAAAGCCAAAACTCGGCAACGTGCGCCCTCGCACGCGGATCGACCTGTGCGGTCAGGTCGCGGGGTTCGAGGGGCAACGCCCCTTGCGGGGGTTTTCGGGGGCAGCGCCCCCGGAACAAAATTTGGATTATAGTGGAGGGGAGACTTTTGATTAGTTTTCTATTAGCTTGAATTGCATGTTTTCTTTTATTTTCTTGATCACCTTCTCTCTTCCAGGCACGCGGATTAAGTGATATTGAAGGGGGCGCGCCGGTTAAGGATGCCACAAGGGGAAGGGCGCGCCGGTTTAAGGACACTACAAGGGGGCTGAAGGGGGGCGCGCCGGTTTAAGGGAGTTCAAGGGGGCGCGCCGGTTAAGGTCCAGGAAGGGGGGGCGCGCCGGTTAAATGGACTAGTACAAGGGGCGCGCCGGATTGCTGCAAGGAAAAAAAAATGGGTTTTGAGTGTGGGGTTAAACCGGCGCGGGGGGGTACCGCGCCGGATTAACCCGCGCCGGATTAAGCATTGTATATCTTCTTTCAACCCGTTTGTGCTCTGTTTCTTCTTTCCTTCAACTGCAAGTTGATTTATTGATTGGTTTGTTCATCTTATTGGTGAATTATGTTTGTGGAAAGAAGATTTAAGTGTTTTAAGTGTTTGTTCAGGTGGATTGTCATGATGATTCAAGTGTTTTATTAGAACAGTTTGCTGTGCAGGAACATGGAAGTTTAGTTTGTCTCAGTGGTTTAGTGTGTTTGTCTGTCTGTTCCTATGCATTCTCTGTTCTTACATGTTCTTTCTCCGGCAAAATTTGGGCAGCACCTCCCCCGGACTGACGATTGCCAGAGAAAATAGAGGAACACCAAGTGGATTGCTCCAGGGTGAACCTCAAAATGTAGACCTTATGCGGTCCGAATAACCCAAGTGTGAGTGTGGAAAAGCTCGAGGACTAGCCTTCCAGAGCTCTCACGACTCACGGGTAATGATCCCTCGAAGGGGAACGAGTGGGGAGTGAGATCAGAAACGCTGGAGGCCAAGTAGAAAGGGAGGGGCTACAGCCTGAACGTATTCCGAAGGGGGAGAAGAAGATGCAACATATCAAGAAAAGAGGATCTCCCGAAGGATCATTTTCATTTCACCACGAAGGGGTGCAAATACATGGGCTCTTCATGCATCTAAAGCAAGGAACCAAAGGGAAGAATACATCGGAGGAAAGAAAAAGAACAAGGGGGGGGGGGGAGGGAGATCTGTATCTCCCTCACCTCACTCTCTGCTCCTCCTTCTCTTTTCTCACTTCACTTCGCTCTCACAGGAACGCTGGCTTCGGGCTTCAAGGGGTTTCTCTCAGAAGAAGACTTCCACTTTTCAGGCTTCCAAGAGTTGTTCAACCCTTCCAACCTTCCAACCCATTTAAGCTTCGCCTGGGCGCTCCTTTTATAGGGGGCCGGAGGCCCTGTTTTGGAGGGATGCCCTCTGGATTCTTCTTCCTCCCGTTGGTTCCTTGTTTCCCGCAACCACCACTGCAGCTGCTGACGTTGGTGATGTTGCCCTGCTGCTGCTGTCGACGTCGCCTCCGGCGAGGCTATGGTGTGATCGGGAGGGGGGCTCCGCTGGCACGTCCATCGCGAGCCACGTTGCTATCATCATTTGCTGAAGAATGGCCGGCCGATCGACGGAATGAGCGTTCGGCGGGATGGGCTCGATGACTTCATTCACGGCATATGCTCGTTTGCCCGCCGGATCGAAGTGGGAGCTTTAACCATTTTAGGCTTGTTCGTCATCATGCCGTTCCCAGGAAACAAGGGACCGCATTGATGACGGGTGGCTTCACTGCACGCCGGATAAAGGCCTCAGAGAAAAGCTTGTTTCTAAACTAAGCGCGCCGTATTAGCACTCCAAGATGGGCACGCCGTTTAGTGCATTCAAAGGGGTGACCCTTCAACGGGAGCATGCCATTTTAACATAAAGCAAGGGAGTTCACGGGGCGCGCCGGACTAGCATCTTGTAAAGGGCGCGCCGGTTTAAGGCCCCCTTAGGGGCGCGCCGGTTTAAGGCTATTGGAAGGGGCGTGCGGTTTAAGGCTATTGGAAGGGCGCGCCGGTTTAAAGACCATATAAGGGCGCGCCAGTTTAGACTTCGTCTCGGCTTCGCGGCTATTCGGATGGATTTATCCTCCTGTATTGCTTTAGTCGTAATGCACCGCCGTCGGGTGTTTAGTTCAGGGCCTCTGCATCCCGATTTGGAACTTCGAGTGATCCCCGACGCGTGCCGAACACGTGTTCGAATTCCCGAGTTTCTTTTGATTCAGCCTTTGGCAATGCCGACTGGAGAGCCGGGGCGTCTCTTCAACACGAGGGATTCTTTGTCGGGTGACGGAGCACCGGGTAGTATTCGTCCTGCTTGGAGGAGGCATAAGGTTTATTCATCCTTTCCGTCTTCGACTCGCTCTCGAGTGCTGAGACGTGCATGTCGTATGATCATCATCATTTTTTTGACGTCCACATGGTGGGCGGTGTGCCGGTCAAGGAGGGTAGATGGTGTACCGGTGAAGGCCCACTCCTCCTTTACATCTTTTAACGCTTTTCTTTTCTTCTTTCCTTTGATTGATTTTTTTTTATGTAGTTTTTATACAAATCTTTTCCTTCTTCCCCCAACCTTTCCTTTGCAGATTGAGTATTTAATCTACCACATAGTCATTTACTCCAATTCTTCTCGTGTTGTCCGTGGTGCCTTATTCCGGTTAGAGTGTTCTATCACCGATTGTTCCATTCGTTCGTTGTTCCCCTTTGTCTTTTGATGTGTTATTGTTCTGTTTGTTTTGTCGCTTTCTTTTTGTCTCTTCAACGTGTTATTATTTCTAACAAAAATTTGGCAGCATCTCCCTTGACCCGAGCGTAAGGGAGATAAAGGGGACGCGCCCACATGGAGTGGCGGAACCCGACAACTGGAGGTAGGCACCCGAAGGTGGTAGCACCTTTAATAGAGCCTCGGAAAACCTGAAAGCAACGATGGGTAAAAGGGGGAAAAAAACCTCTAGACCTAATCAGGGGCGTGCCCTGTCTGGGAGGCCAAAGGTGTGCCGGTGAAGGCCACTAAGGCCGTGTCGGGAAAGGCCCAAAGGGGGCGTGCCGGCGAAGGGCTCACTGGGTGCACGGTGAGGGCCACATAAAGGCGCGCGCGATGAAGGGTTACTGGATGGCGTGCCGCTGAAGGCCCAATGGGGGTGTGCCGGCGAAGGGTTGGTTAGCCGTGTCGGCGAAGGTTCCAAAGGAGGTGTGCCGCTGGGGGCCGGGGCTGCATCGGGGGTAGGCATGGACCAATGGAAGGCTGACAAAAGGGTAGAGGCTGGGGTTAACTAGGTGGGCTGAATTGAGGCAAGGAGGAAGGCCCGGAGGGACATTAGTAGATGAGTGTCCAAGAGACGGAGGAGGGCCTCTCCCTCCAAGCAAATAGGTGAAGTTGGGAACCAGAGAGGAGGGCCTCGAGCTCGCGAGGCCGGGGGTCGCACGAGGAGACCACATCGACGTGGAGACTCCCGAAACACCGGAAAGGGAGAGAAGGTAGACAACCCAACACGCACATTGGCATAAACCAAACGGAAGCAGCGAGAAACCCAAAAAAAAGGGTGATTTTTATTCACGAAGAGAATGACCACAGCCGGCCACATACATTGCATAGCACACTCGTGCGGAAACTACGGATGGGGGAAAGGAGAAGATCATAAAAAAAATGAAAGAGAAATAAAGAAACGGGGGGAGTGCTGGGGCCGAACATGGGTGACTACTCCCTGTCCTTCCCCACTCCCTCCTCTACATCACAGCTCACACTCCCTCTCATTCTCTCCTTACTCTCTTTGTCCCGGCGGTCGTCGGGGAACCCACGCCGGAGTCCACCCTCCCCCTTTTCTTCTCTCGTCTTATTCCTCTGTGGCTGCGTCGTTGTTTCTCTCTGCAGCCGTCTCTCTCCTCCTGCTTCTCCTTCCTCTGTTCTTTTTTTCCTGTGCTCTGAAGAAGAGGGGTTTTTATACCCCACACGGCGGGAGCGTTCGAACACGGTAGCCAGAAGCGGGAAGCGACTGGCCATGATGGGGTTTTGACTTCCCCCGTCCTGGATGTCAGGGGAGTAGCATGCGTGGCCAACCACCGGCCGACACCTCAGACAGCCCACTGCGCGCCAAAGATCTGTAGGTCATGGGCTCGAGATTTGGTCTTCCGGAGGTGCCGTTGGAATGCCTGAAACGCTGTGCCGCTGGCGGGTTCAACAAGCGTGCCGCGGGAGGGCCAAAGGTGTGCGGCTGGAAGACACGGTAAGTGTGCCGCTGAAGAGCCCAAAGGACGTGCCGCTGGACGGCCAGGAGGGCGTGCCACTAGAGACCACTAGAGGCGTGCCGCTGAAGGGGCCTCAGGGCGTGCCGTTGAAGGGCCATAGGGCCGTGCCGCTGAAGGGCCCAAGGGCCATGCCGTTGAAGAGCCAAAGGGCCGTGCCGCTGAAGGGCCGAAGGGCCATGCCGCTGAAGGGCCGTGCCGCTGAAGGGCCGTGCCGTTGAAGGGCCGTGCCGCTGAAGGGCCTAAATGGGCAGTTTTGAGCCCGTTGTGAGCACGAGTTGTGACCCATCTGATTTTCTTCTTCGAGGCCCATGAATTGTGGGGCTCTGGTGGTTGATTTCTCTTCACCGTCGTGACTCTGGCGACAGCTTGACGGCAGGGTGTGCGTGTTCGGGAGTCCGGATGGCCCTCCCTTCTTCACAGTTTCCTCAGTTGACGTGGTTGTTGATGCTGGACTAGTCGGACATATGGGAGTGTAATTTTTGCATGTCCACAAATGCCCCCCACCGGCGGTAGCGCTGGCGAAGGATGAGCCAGGCGGTGCCCGTGGGTGTGCTTGTCTCTTCTTCCCTTCGTTGGCGCCGATGGGGTGTCGGGGACCGCAGTAGTTTATTTGTCTCTTCTTCTCTTCGTCAGTGCCGACGAGGTGTCGGGCACTGACATAGTTTATTTGTCTCTTCTTCTCTTCATCAGTGCCGACGGGGTGTCGGGGACTGACGTAGCATGTTGGTCTCTTTGTCTCTTCGTCAGCGCCGACGGGGTGTCGGGAACTGACGTAGTATGTTGGTCTCTTTGTCTCTTCATCAGTGCCGACGGGTGTCGGTACCTGACGTGATATGTTGGTCTTTTGTCTCTTCATCGGTGCCGACGGGGTGTCGGGACCTGACGTGATATGTTGGTCTCTTTGTCTCTTCATCAGTGCCGACGGGGTTCGGGAACTGACGTGATATGTTGGTCTCTTCTTCTCTTCGTCAGCGCCGACGGGGTGTCGGGAACTGACATAGTATGTTGGTCTCTTTGTCTCTTCATCAGTGCCGATGGGGTGTCGGGAGCTGACGTGGTTTATTGGTCTCTTCGTCTCTTTTTTTTCTCTTTTTTTTGAACCACATTACCGGTACAAGCGCCCTTTAGCGTTGTTCGCCGGCACCGGCCCCTCTTGCTTTTGCCCACGTGTCCTCTCGAGTTTTCACGTGGCGGGGTACCCGATTTTGTCTGCAGCGCCCTTTCGGGTTTTTGCCACAGCTGGGTTGTTGCCATTTTTGCCCTTGTCCCTGAGTAGGGGCAAGTCCGGTGGGCACCTCTATTTTAAGCCCCTCTCTCTTATTTGTTATGTATATGCATATATATATTTTTGACAAGTGGGTGATATGTAATGGTTGGCTAGGGCCTGAGGCCTTGTGCCGAAAGGTAGGGCTTATTCGTCGGCAAGAAAACAATGCCAACACAACGGGAGATCTTTCTGCCGATTCGGACGTAAGGTCCGTAATGGCAATATTTGTGTAAGGGCGGGTGGCTAGGGCATGAAGCCTTGCACCGGCAAGGGACTTATTCGTTGGCAAGGGACTAATGCCAGCGCAAGGGTAGAGGTTTTGCCAATTCGGGCGTAAGGCCCGCAATGGCAATTTTGCATGAGTGGAGGTGGCTAGGGCGCAAAGTCTTGCGCCAGAAAAGGACTTATTCGTTGGCGAGGAACCAATGCCAGTGCAAGGATAAAGCCTTCTTTCGCCTGTGCGGATGCCCGTCGACACCTAGGGACGTGCGGACGAGACATACCCACGGAGGCGTCTGCCATCGTGCATTGTTTACGTACACCTCCGCATGTATGTGCGCATACGTACCTATATACGTATATACACATATATATATTTATATTTATTTAGGTTTATTATTATTATTTACCTTTGTCGAAATTCCTTCCTCCCTTTTCTTTTTCTTTCTTTTCTTTCTCCCTTTTTGTTTTCTCTCCTTTTTTTTCCTTTTTTCTTTCTCTCTTTTTTTTCTTTCTTTTCTTTCGTTTTCCCCCTTCTTCGTTTACTCTTCTTTTTTTTTTTTCGCTTTTTCCTCTTTTATTTTCCCCTTCTCCTTTTTTTATTCATTTTTTCTCTTCTTTTTTCTCTTCTCTTCCCCCTTTTTTTATCCATTTTCCGTCCTTCTTCTCTTTTTTTCCTTCTCTTCTTCTTTTTGTATTATATTTTTTTTGCTTTCCTTCCCCCCTTTTGCTTCTTTTTTAATGCCCCTATAAAAGGGGCAGGGGTGGCATGCTCGAGCCACCCCCTCTCACTTTCAAACTCCCTCCCTCCCTTTTCTCTTTCTTCCACGGCAGACGTGCGCCCCCTCCCCTTCCTTCTTCCTCTTCGTCTTCGGACGTGACCGGCCACCGTCGTCGTTGTCTTCTCCGTCACCGGGTGAGCAGGCCGCCGCGGACGGCTCCCCTCTTCCTCTTCCTCTTTCTTCTCTTCTCATCCCCCTGCCCGCTCTTCTCCTATTCTCCCCCCCTCTCCTTAATTTCTCCTCTCTTCGTCTTCCGAGATACGGCGGAGAGCTAAGCCCCCCCCTTTCTCTCTCTCTCTCTTTCTCTCCAATCCTCCCCTCCTCCCGTTCCTCTCGTCTCCTCCTTCTCTTCCCCCTCTTTCCTGGAGCTATGGAAGGCGGTGGGGGGGTATCGCCGGTGGTGCCCGGAGGATGCTGTCGGAGCGTGCCAGGGAAGAGGGGCTCCAATCGTGCCGGTAGAGAGTGCCACAGATGTGCCGGCGGAGGGGAGCCTTCGAGCGTGCCGGTGAGGTGGTGTATCGGGGAGGGGCTCAGGTAGTGTACCGGCGAGGGAGCATCACAGGGTGTGCCGGGGAAGCACCCGAGGGGGGTGTACCGGTGAAGGACCCACATGGGTGTACCGGGCAGGGCACCCGGGAGCGTGCCAGCGAAGGCCTGTGGGGGGGTGTGCCGGGGAACCACCACGGGTGTGTGCCGGTGAAGAAGGCACCAGGGCGGTGAAGGCACCCAGGGGGGTGTACCGGCGAAGGCACCCAGGGGGTGTACCGGTGAAAGCCCCTCGCTGGGTATGCCGGTGAGGGCCACCATGGGGCGTGCCGGCGAGGGCCACCACGGGGCGTGCCGGCGAAGGCCATTCCAAGGCGTGCCGGGGAAGGGGCCTTAGGCAGTATACCGGCAAGGAAAAAAGGAGGACTTTCTTCACGCTGAGGACTTCTGGTGCTGCCTTTCGGGGCCCACCGTGACTTGTTGGGGCCGTCACTCCTTGTGGATGTGCACCGTGTCTTCCCTTACGCCTCTGGCCTAGGGGAAACTCTGTCGAAATTTTTGTCAGAAATTGGCAGTGTCTTATTCATTTTACTTATAGTAGAGCCCCTTTATTGTTTTCATTTCCCTTCTCCCGTGGCTTATTCTGATCTTCTGTTTGTTGTATCTTTGCAGATAAATGGCTGCCCCTGTTGTGCATCCCTTGGTTTTGATGATGACAATAGGATATGTTTGACTAATCTAAGTTCTATCTTGTTTCTTAAAGCAAATGGTTTGGTTATTTTTGTAAAGATAGTGCATTGAATTAATGCCCATTTGATGATGACAAATATGCTTTTATATACATTTGGAACTTCAAGTCAAATCTTATAAGTTAAGCAAATTTCAGGTTCACTGAAATCCAAGTGGAATCAACAAATCAGTATAAGCGTGAAAGACTGTTTGTCGACCACTGAAGAAGTTATGGTCGACCAACGAACTCAACCAGAAAAGCATCAAGTCATCTGTCTTCTGGAAGCACCTTGGATGTCGACCATAGCCCCACCTCTGGTCGACCACAGGAAAAGACAGAACATCAGACAGAACCAATGGCCACCTGATATTTGCCCCTTGTCGACCAGCGACAAGGCTGTGGTCGACCACGGGGAACGCAGGTGTCAGCCAGAATGGAACAGCCGTCTGGACACAGCTCGTTGTCGACCAGAGACAGTGTCATGGTCGACCACGGGTTTTTATATCGTCCAAAACTGAACTCTAACCGAATTCTGTTTTGGTTCCTTAAAACCTGCAGATGGTTGTTGCAGGTTGTTGGGCTGCTCAGGAGATAAGCTTCCGCACGGGAATCAAGGAAACAATCTTGCTTAGAAGTGGTCAAACTCGTTCTAACGATTGGATTTAAACCGATCCCTGTTTTCTAGCAGATTGGCGCTCGATCTGAAAATTGAGCGGGAAGAACTTTATTCTTGAAAATAAAAAGAGCTGTATGAAGAATATAAGGCAACTAATCACGAACAAGGAAGTAGCGAGAGAGCACGGAATAGAAGCCAAGAAAGATACACACAGAAGAGGAAGAAGGAGCTCTCCACCAATCAAAAATCTGCAGAAAGGTTAAAGGCAATCTCGTTGCTGCAGAAGGAAGACTTAGCTCAAGACTGTGCGATCTCCAGCAGCAGAACAATCGAAGGCAACTGACTGGAAGATCAACAGGGAGTCTAGGCTTCTTCATAAGCGTGATCAAGTCCCAGGCTGAACACCTATTCTTCTACACACGTCAATATTCAGTCCTGTCTTTCATCACCTGTTCTTATCATCTTTTCATTTCTGATTACAATTATTGTCAAGCTGTGAGGCAGCAGAGTCAAGCTGTGTGTCAGCAGGTACAAGCTGTGTGTCAGCTGTGTTTTGGTTGAGATCAGAGATTCTCATAGTGAAGCCTTGCTTGAGTTAAGCAAGGGGTGGATGTAAGTCTCAGGAAGAGACTGAACCACCTAAAAACCTTCTGTCTTGTGGATGTGCTTGTGGTGTGTGTTGCTCCTTATAATTGCTAACGTATCTGACTTCAGGATTAATCTCAAAATCAATCATTTGCTTGAGGTTATTGCATTATAATTTAAAAAAGGGGGAAAGATCTATTCACCCCCCCTCTAGATCTATTCAGTCCGTATCCAACACGTGGTATCAGAGCTGGTTCTCCAGATATGTGGTCTAACAACCAGGAGAGACCGGGCGGACTGAATTCTAAAAGCCTCATAGCTGAGGGGCACTCTGTAACTAGACCTCCATATTTTGATGGAACTGATTATTCTTATTGGAAAAATCGTATGCAGGTGTTCTTACGTGCGCAAGACCACGAGATGTGGAGGGTAGTGAGCCGCGGACCTTTTGAGCTACCGGAAGATGAAGAAACCTGGACCAGAGAACAGGTCAGGAAATCAACTGTCAACTGGGGAGCCATGAACGTGATGCAGTGCTCACTACACCCCACAGAATTCTCAAGAGTTTCCCAATGCGCAACAGCCAAAGAAATGTGGGATCGTCTAAAGGTAATCTACGAAGGTACTTCCGAGGTAAGAGAGACAAAAGCAAATATGCTAGTCTCAGAATATGAAATGTTTAGGATGAAAAATGATGAAAGTATTTCTGAGATGTATGCCAGATTAGTACAACTGACTAATGGCTTGAAGAGCTTAGGGAAGACATACAAAGAGCAGGAATTAGTGAGGAAGATTTTAAGGTCTCTCACATCGATGTGGCATACCAAGGCCACAGTCATTGAGGACTCAAAGGATCTCACAACAATGACAGTGGATGAGTTAGTAGGATCCCTGATGGCCTATGAGGTCAATCTGAAGAGAAAGGAAGATGAGGGCAAGAAAAAGAAGCAACTTGCCCTAAAGACTAAAACAAGCACCTCTGAGGTGTCTGACAATGATGACTCATCTAGCTCAGGTGAAGAATCTGGTGAGCTAGCCATGCTTACAAGAAAATTTAAAAAATTCCTGCGGAAGGAAGGTAAAGGATTCAGAAATCCAAAGGGCATGGTAAGGAAGTCATCCCAGTTTAAATCTGATAAACATAAGGCTCCTTCTAACAAACTCATTTGCTACAATTGCAGGCAGCCTGGACATATGAAGGCTGAATGTCCAGAAGCTCCTAAGAAATCAAGCTTCAAGTGGAAAGGCAAGAAACCCAAGGCGATGATTAGCACTTGGAGTGAGGAGGAAGAGAGCAGTGAAGAGGAAACAACTTCCGAGGAAGAAGAAGGAAAGCTCTGTCTGATGGCCAAGGGAGACAACAGTGATCTTGAGGTAAGTTCCCCATTTCAAGACTTCTCTAGTTCGGATTGGGAAGCAGTATATTCAGAATTGCTTGATACTTATGAAAGAATAAGAAAGGAAAATAAACATTTGAAGAAGAAGATCAGTCAACTGAATAAAGACAGCAATTCAATAGAAAACAAAACTGAACTAGAAATGGAAATCCAGTCACTGAAAAACAAGCTGAATCAAATGGACTTAGATGAAGAAAATCACAAGAGAATGTCCGAAGAGAATGAAATGCTAAAAAACGACATTGATGAGTTAAAACTAAGAGCTCAGGAATGCGAACAGAAAACAAAGCAAACTGAAGAAAAGAACAACTCTATTAAGGAAGAAAACAGTAAGCTTCTAAAAGAGATAGAAAGAATCCAAGGTGAATTGGAAGATAAACAGGAAGCTTTGGAAAAAATGACCAAGGGCCAAGACAACTTAAATGCCGTCTTAGGAATAAAAGTAAACTTTCAAAAAGAAGGGTTAGGGTATAATCCAACAGCTAAGAAAGAATTTCAAATAAGAACTCAAAGTAAACTTGGTGGACCTAAAGGAAAAGGCCCCTTGATAAATTTGTATCAAGACGAAAGAAATAATGAAGCCAGCTCCTCTAACCAGATTAATGTCAATCCAAAAGAGAGGAAATCTGAAGGAAAAGGGACAAATCCAAATCACTCTAATAATAATGGCCACATAAGGCAGAATCAGAAAATTTACAAAAGAAATCAGACAGATAAAACTTCAAATAATATTAACGAATACAAACCTGTAAAACCAGGTGTCGGGAAACATGCTGGTCGACAACAGACCCCTCCGATGTCGACCATGAACAGACCCGCAAACAAAACTCACAGGGTTAACCAGCTGAAAAAGAATGGAAATTGGAACCCAAAAATGTGGTTTCAGAATAGAAAATCAACTAATCCAAAGCCACCTAACCTGAACAATTTAAGCAATAAAAAATTAATCTATTCCAATAAGATTTGGGTTCCCAAGGGGCTGCTACAGCAGTTTCATGATTTCACAAGCTATCTTGGACCCGGGTACCATTGGGGTCCAAAAGTTTCTGTGTAACTTGTGATGCAGGTGTGTCTGGCAGCTATACACAACAAGTGGTACTTAGATAGTGGCTGCTCAAGACATATGACAGGAGACAAGGCAAAATTCTCCGAGCTAAACTCAAAAGATGGAGGACATGTGACATTTGGAGGAAATAACAAAGGCAAGATCATTGGGAAAGGTAAGGTAGGTAAGACATCTACAAATTGCATTGAAGATGTACTGCTAGTGGATGGCCTGGAATATAATCTTCTAAGCATCAGTCAGCTATGCGACAAAGGCCATCAAGTAGTCTTTGATTCTAAGATTTGTAAAATTCTTGAACCAAATTCGGATAAAGTTAAGTTTATGGGCAAGAGAGTAAATAATGTCTACATGATAGACTTGGATGATCCAGCCCACTCCAACTTGTGCCTCACCGCCAAGAAGGAAGACCTGACTTGGTTGTGGCACCGAAGGCTAGGGCATGTTAGCTACAGGGTGCTGCACAAATTGGTTAAGAATAAAATGGTTTCTGGATTACCTGAAATCTCTTTTGCACAGAATGTCAAAGTGTGTGAAGCATGTACCCAAGGGAAACAAACAAGGAAATCTTTCAAAAATAGAACTATAGATCAGTCGTCTAGGCCATTAGAACTTGTACACATGGACTTATTTGGTCCTACAAGGACTACTAGTCTTAGTGGAAAAAGATATGGCTTTGTTCTAGTGGATGATTTTTCAAGATTTACCTGGGTAATGTTTTTATCACATAAAAACGATGCCTTTCATGAATTTCAGGATTTTTACAGAAGAATGAAGCAGGATGGTAAGTCCAAAGTGTGTTCAATAATATCTGATCATGGGGGAGAATTTGAAAATTCAGAGTTTGATGAATTCTGCAGGAACAAAGGAATAAATCACAGGTTCTCCTCACCAAGGACGCCAGAGCAAAATGGAGTGGTGGAGAGAAGGAATCACACACTTGTTGAAATGGCCAGAACCTTGTTGGTTGAAGCCAATCTTCCAAGAAGATTTTGGGCTGAGGCGGTCAATACAGCATGTTATATTGTAAACAGGGCAATGGTAAGACCATCTAGTGCGAAAACTCCATATGAGGTGTTCAAAGGTAAGAAGCCATCTCTAGCTCATTTTAGGATCTTCGGTGTAAGGTGTTTTATTCATAACAATGACAAGAGATCATTGGACAAATTTGAACCAAAGAGTGACCCAGGAATCTTCTTGGGATACTCTGACCGATCAAGAGCCTATAGAGTCTACAACACCAAAGATCAGCTAGTTGAAGAATCCCCACATATCACATTTGATGAAAATAATGACTTTGACAAAACTGGACAGGTAGGCAAAGATGAAGATGGGGAATTTCTGGAAGGCAAAGAGGAACCAATGGAGACTGAAGCAGAACCAAAGCAAGGTGATTCCAATGATCAACCCGAAGGAGAGATCAGCCCAGGTAACAATTCTGAAAATCTGAGATTTCTCAGAGATCATCCTCTAGATAACATCATTGGAGGAATTAATGAACCGAGGAAAACTAGATCTCAGCTTAAAACAGTTGATGAATTAGATCAGCTAGCCCTTGTATCTCAAGTTGAGCCTAAAAATGTAGAGGAAGCTTTAAGAGATGAATCTTGGATAAATGCCATGCATGAAGAATTAAATCAATTTGAAAGAAATCAGGTTTGGAAACTTGTTCCCAGACCCTCATCTCATCCTGTTATTGGAACCAAATGGGTTTATAAAAATAAGCTTAATGAAGAAGGAGTTGTTATGAGGAACAAGGCTCGGTTGGTGGCTAAGGGGTATAACCAAGAATTTGGAGTTGATTTTGAAGAATCATATGCTCCAGTTGCAAGGTTAGAAGCCATTAGGATATTGTTAGCATTTGCGGCGTCCCATGGAATTAAATTGCAGCAAATGGATGTAAAAAGTGCCTTTCTAAATGGCATTGTAAAGGAAGAAGTCTTTGTGGAACAACCCCCTGGTTTTGAAAATGATGATCTTCCTAATCATGTCTTTAAACTGCATAAGGCTTTGTATGGTTTAAAGCAGGCTCCTAGGGCATGGTACGACAGACTGAGTTCATTCCTCACCAAAAAGGGCTACACAAGAGGTAAAATTGATCAAACATTATTCTCCAAGACCCAAGGTAAGAATATACTAATTGTGCAAATCTATGTGGATGATATTGTGTTTGGATCCACTGAAGCTTCATTATGTACTGAATTTGCAAATCTAATGACCAATGAGTTTGAAATGAGTTTAATGGGTGATTTACAGTTTTTTCTTGGATTGCAGATCGTACAATGTAGAGAAGGATACTTCATAAATCAATCCAAGTACATAAAGGAGATGCTGAAGAAGTTTGGCATGGAAAGCTGCAAACCAATTGAGTCACCCATGGGTA
Source organism: Amorphophallus konjac (assembly GCA_022559845.1). Classification (NCBI taxonomy): domain Eukaryota; kingdom Viridiplantae; phylum Streptophyta; class Magnoliopsida; order Alismatales; family Araceae; genus Amorphophallus; species Amorphophallus konjac. The sequence continues at coordinate 183,071,475 of CM040122.1, read as the reverse complement.
CAAATGCAACATTGGAAGCTGATGTAAAAGGTAACATGGTAGATGCCAAGAAATACAGAGGTATGATCGGGTCCCTGCTATATCTAACTGCTTCAAGGCCAGATATTCAGTTTAGTGTATGCATGTGTGCTAGATATCAGTCTAGCCCTAGAGAATCACATTTAGGGGCTGTCAAGCGTATCCTTCGATATATTGCCGGCACCCAAGAATTGGGTTTATGGTATCCTACTTACTGCAAACTAGACTTGATTTCATATTCAGATGCTGATTATGCTGGTTGCAAAATTGATAGGAAGAGTACTAGTGGTTATTGTCAAATATTAGGTGGATGTTTAATATCATGGGCTTCTAAAAAACAGCATTCTGTGGCACTCTCCACTGCTGAGGCTGAGTATGTCGCAGTAGGGAGCTGTGGTACACAGGTTTTGTGGATAAAACATCAACTCCAAGACTACAATGTAGATCTTGGATGTGCACCTATTTTCTGTGACAACACTAGTGCTATTAATTTGTCTAAAAACCCCATTCAACACTCTAGGACAAAACACATTGAGATCCGTCATCACTTTCTAAGAGATGAGGTCTCCAAAGGAAATTTCATGCTTCATTTTGTAGAAACTGAAAAACAACTGGCAGACATTTTCACAAAACCCCTTAACAATGACAGATTTTCAACTCTAAGAAGGGAGTTAGGAATTTGTAGAATTTCTCCTGAAAATTCTTGAAATAATCATATTCTTGTGTACACTGCATAGATTCTGTCATTTCTGTCTAAGTTATAGGTCTCTAGTATTGGTCAAGTTTTTGAGCTTGGAAGTCTTGTGTCGGGTGCTACTTCAGCAAGCTCTGCAGAACCCTGGTCTTTCTACGGATTACCTCCTGTGGTCGACCACAGACAAGGCGCTGGTCGACCAAGGCATCAGGACAGGAAATAGTTAGCTCTGGGACTTCGCAGCTGTCGACCACAGGCGATCCAATGGTCGACAACAGGTTTGTCAGAACGCAGTCTTCTTAACAGGCAGGTTCTGTGTCAGCACAGAGGTCGACCACAGGCCACTCCATGGTCGACAAAGGACCTGAAAAAGGGAAATTAATCTAGTCAGGGTGCTGGCTTTGGTGGGAAATCTTCTGAACTTTTTGGACTCTGAGCTCAGTTTTGCTTTACTCACTCATCCTTGTTCACACTTCCTATTCCTTGTGTCTCTATATCTCTTTGTGGCCAACTTATTGCTTTCTATCTTCAGCACGGACTCACAAATTGAGGGGGAGTAAAAAGTGTAAACTCATTCCTTAATAAATCATTGAACAACCTAACCATATCTTACAAGAAAATCACCAAAGTCATCAATGAGAGTAAAGGTTAAGTGTAGTAATGAGAATTTGACCTGTACTACTGCAATAAATTCAAACCATAACTATGACTCTGACTCAAGACTATTGAGAACTTATGTTTTTAGTAATGAGACTGTTTCTCTACCTGTGTCTGTGTTGGACAGTGAAAATAACCGCTGCTATAGCATGAATGTATATGGAATACGCCATAATTCTGCCTTCTTGGTAGAGCAATGGACTGAGTTCTGAGAAACTACTGTTCTCTATCACAAAGCAAAATTGGCTGAAAAATTAAGTGGGAGACATGTATGTCATGAAGACTCATTCTACCTCTGCCACTCTCAAAATTATTAATTGGGAATACTGAGTAACTGGGGATATTGGCGTCTGATAAACGTATATCCTCACGGATAAAAGGAGTTCCCAGTTAAAAGTGGAATGGTTAGGCATGCTAAGTAGCCGGGGTGACTGGCGTGTAAAAAGCGTGTCTTCTCGTGTAGAAAGGCATGTGATAAACCTGACCACAACTCTTCAATATTTCAAAAAATAAAATCCAAAGTTATCAAAGGCAGATAAAATGGTTGACCTAATGCACTATATGCAAATAGAGGCATAAAACACTGTTCAGCTTGTTCAGCTAGTAAAATTATCTCATGAAACATATTATAAGCTTGAGGAGCTGTGAGTAAGAAAGTGGATATGGGGAGTCAATTTATTGGGGCAATACTTTCAAATTCTTTGAACCACAAGACCCACTCGAATTTGTCACAAGGTGGTCTTTGAGAAAGGGAGGAAAGGTTACTTAATTGTCTTATTAAAGAAAGGGGGTACACTTCAATAATTTCCCAAAATATGAGTTATGCTGATTAATCGTGACCGCTCGTTCTTTGCATCGCGATGGTTCACTGCCCTAAAAATTAAGGGCCAGCCCTAATGCCCTACCCTATAAATTGTCTCGGCTGGGTCTCTGAAATTTTCCCATCCGCAGCTCTAGCCCTCTCCCAACTTCATCTTCTCCAGATTTCTTTTCTCGCCTCTCTCTCGCCTCTATCTCGCTTCCCTTCACAATGTCTCCCAAGCGCGCTCTAATTTCCTCTAAGCGTAGAAGAGATCAGGCCCCTGCCGCAGCTTCGATGCCGTCCAAGCGATCCAAGTCGCGGGCCGCGCAGGGTTCGCCATCGGCCCCTCACAGGTCGACCACGGCTGATGCACCTGGTCCAGGCCGACAATCAGCAGCTTCAGAGGAACCCGCAGTGCATCCCGTTTCTGGAGCTCTCAAGCCACGGACAGTTCTGCAACCAAGGATCGTCGATTTCTCCGATGACAAGCTGATGGAGATGTTCCCAGATCTACTGCCAATTTTTGAAGCTCAAGAGTGGACTACGTTCGTTTCAGTGCACAATTCGTACTCGCCCCAGCTTGTGCAAGAATTCTACCACAACCTGCAAGTTGTGGACAGTCAGCTCTACACCGTAGTTCAAGGGAAAGTCATCAGACTCGACGTCAAGCTTCTCCACATGACGCTGAAGACTCCCAGAATTGGAGCTGTTTTCAACCATGAGGACTTCGACCTCCGAGAAGCACATGCAGTGGTCACTGGCAAGCCAGCCCCTGAGGTCCTTCCCAAGTACCTCAATGCTAATACCTTCCCTCCTCTTCATCGTTTGCTTCACCACATCATCACCACCATCATACAACCTCGAGGAGGCGCCAGAGATCAAGTGAGTCGCCTCCATCTGTTTATACTCCATGGCCTCATCACTCGCCAGCCTATTCGCCTAACCACACTCCTTTTAAATTCCCTCCGAAGCATCCTACATTATCCCCTGAATTCTCTTCCTTTTGCTGCCCATATCACTTCCATTCTGAAAGCAGCCAAAATACCTTCTCCTCACAGCCCAAGCATTGTCATTCCCAAATGGCACGTCTACAATTTTCACTTCGTGACCACATTCTTGGGATTTAAGAAGGTCGGAGACCACGTTCAGCGCACTCTCCCTTCCAAGGGCAAAGCAAAGGATCCAGTGCCACCATCTTTTCCACCTCATTCACCTATACAGGTTAGCCCTGCTGTCACACCGTCACCAATGGTGCCTCAAGCTACACCTACTACCACCACTGCTGCCCATCCACCATCGTCCCTTTCACTAGTGCTCTGGCAGCCAGGCACTGCTGCCCCTCCAGCTTAATCCCCATCTGCTCGAACTACCCAAGCTCGATCACATTCTGCTCAACCCACACACGTACCACCTACCTCCACTCCCTCTACTTCTGCTCCACCACCAGCATTTACCTCCCACCCTGAATCTCATGGCGTGCTCCTCCAGATGGCATCTCAGTTATCTTCTCTCACCACCCAACTCCAATCATTTCAAGAGAATGTCAATGCTGCCACTGGACGCTTGGAGCAGAAAGTCCAACGGCTGGAACAACAGATGGAGGCCAGGTTCATCAAGCAGAAGGAACACTCTGACCAGGCTAGTTCTCGGTTCAACAGACTAGTAAGGACCCTCGGTGAAGTGTCCGATCAGATGGGAATCCGTATCGAGATCACAACCCAACAGAATGAGAAGTATCACAAGGATACTATCTCAGAGATCCAGAAGCTCAGGCTCTCCTATGCCCACATTGTTGACAAGCTGGATCGCATGGAAGAGAACGTGAAGCCAGAGACCTCCTCATCCTCCTCAGAGGGATTGTTCAAATGATCTTCTTTTTGCTGTTGACAAAGGGGGAGATAGGACTTTATGTGTCATTGTGTGTCTAGTTGTTGTGTGTCTAGTGTGTCTAGTTGTTGTGTGTCTAGATGTGAGTCTAGATTGTCAAGTTTACTTTGTCTACGTGTCCTCAGTGTCTTTATCCTTTTTTTTTTTGAGTCTCTCATGTAATTAGTGCTATTGTTTTTGAAAGACACATCAAACGAATTGTCTGAATGAAATCCGTGCTATGATAGCCTTGCATGCAATATCAAATGAATTTTATAATCTGTTGTTTGTCACAATGACTCATGGTTGTCATCATCAAAAAGGGGGAGAATGTTGTGCATCCCTTGGTTTTGATGATGACAATAGGATATGTTTGACTAATCTAAGTTCTATCTTGTTTCTTAAAGCAAATGGTTTGGTTATTTTTGTAAAGATAGTGCATTGAATTAATGCCCATTTGATGATGACAAATATGCTTTTATATACATTTGGAACTTCAAGTCAAATCTTATAAGTTAAGCAAATTTCAGGTTCACTGAAATCCAAGTGGAATCAACAAATCAGTATAAGCGTGAAAGACTGTTTGTCGACCACTGAAGAAGTTATGGTCGACCAACGAACTCAACCAGAAAAGCATCAAGTCATCTGTCTTCTGGAAGCACCTTGGATGTCGACCATAGCCCCACCTCTGGTCGACCACAGGAAAAGACAGAACATCAGACAGAACCAATGGCCACCTGATATTTGCCCCTTGTCGACCAGCGACAAGGCTGTGGTCGACCACGGGGAACGCAGGTGTCAGCCAGAATGGAACAGCCGTCTGGACACAGCTCGTTGTCGACCAGAGACAGTGTCATGGTCGACCACGGGTTTTTATATCGTCCAAAACCGAACTCTAACCGAATTCTGTTTTGGTTCCTTAAAACCTGCAGATGGTTGTTGCAGGTTGTTGGGCTGCTCAGGAGATAAGCTTCCGCACGGGAATCAGGGAAACAATCTTGCTTAGAAGTGGTCAAACTCGTTCTAACGATTGGATTTAAACCGATCCCTGTTTTCTAGCAGATTGGCGCTCGATCTGAAAATTGAGCGGGAAGAACTTTATTCTTGAAAATAAAAAGAGCTGTATGAAGAATATAAGGCAACTAATCACGAACAAGGAAGTAGAGAGAGAGCACGGAATAGAAGCCAAGAAAGATACACACAGAAGAGGAAGAAGGAGCTCTCCACCAATCAAAAATCTGCAGAAAGGTTAAAGGCAATCTCGTTGCTGCAGAAGGAAGACTTAGCTCAAGACTGTGCGATCTCCAGCAGCAGAACAATCGAAGGCAACTGACTGGAAGATCAACAGGGAGTCTAGGCTTCTTCATAAGCGTGATCAAGTCCCAGGCTGAACACCTATTCTTCTACACACGTCAATATTCAGTCCTGTCTTTCATCACCTGTTCTTATCATCTTTTCATTTCTGATTACAATTATTGTCAAGCTGTGAGGCAGCAGAGTCAAGCTGTGTGTCAGCAGGTACAAGCTGTGTGTCAGCTGTGTTTTGGTTGAGATCAGAGATTCTCATAGTGAAGCCTTGCTTGAGTTAAGCAAGGGGTGGATGTAAGTCTCAGGAAGAGACTGAACCACCTTAAAAATCCTTTCTTGTGGTGTGCTTGTGTGTGTTTGATTTCTATACGTATGCTTGCATCTTTACTATCCGCATTAGTTCTATGATTCATTAATTACCAGTAGCTCATCTGGTCGATAGTCAGTAAATTATCAAAAAGGGGGAAAGATCTATTCACCCCCCCTCTAGATCTATTCAGTCCGTATCCAACACCACTGAGGATATAGGACAACTCTAATGAATCTGGCCTTATATAACTTGTCAACTTCTTCCTTAATCCTTAAGGCCATGTGGGGGTGAAATCTTCTTGACCGTTGTTTGACAGGTGTTGCCCCTGGTTTAAGCACTAGTCGATGTTCCACTAAAGAGGGGTCAAGACCTGGCATGTCCTCATAAGACCAGGCGAAGGAATCGCTATACTCCCTTAGAACTTTGATCAAATCTTCTTCTACTTGTGGAGGGAGATCAGCAGCAATAATGATGGGCTTGGGGTCTTCTTCGATTCCCAGATTGATTTCTTTCGTAGGTTCGTCCACTGTCGTCGACGGCTCGTCGAATCTCTTCAGTCCTTGTGCATACAGATCGGCAGTGTCATCTATATCGCTGTCCTCATTAACCGGATCTTTTTCACCCAGGATTTCATAGACGCCGAGTCCGTCATCGCCCCACGCCCCTTCTATTTCTTCTCCATCCTCAATCGTAATTGTCGTAGCAACAAATTCCGGACATTTTAAAAGGTCATGACAGCGCTGAGCTCGGTCTTGCAAGAACCTATCAGGAACAGACTTGGGAGGACGCGCAAGCGGGCGCGGCTCAGAGGAGGAAGGGTTGGATGACCTAGAACAAGACCCTACTTCTTTAGACCTAACTAATTCTACTTCCCTAGACTCGATAGACCCTAATCCTAACCTAGGAGAAAGGAGACCTAGTGGAAGGGAAGGAGCAGGGGACTCGTGCCCCTGGGATGAGGATGGAGACAGGGTAGCATAATCTTCCACTGAAATCTCCATTTTGAATTTGACGTTTTTTTTGGAGATCAGCAGAGACTATACAGCAAGATGGAGGAGGCGGGAGCTGCATAGGGAATAGCTCAGGGAAGATGCAGTCAAAGAAGGGATCGGAAGATGAGAACCACATCTCGTGGAGTTGGGCGTTGGGAGGAGGAGGAGTGAATAGAGTGGATAAATCAATGGGCGGGTAGTGCCCGCAAGCGCAAGGAACAAATAGAATCTCGGGCGGATCAACGAAGGATGGATTTACCATGATAGGAGGAAGACGGGGTAAGAACTCCCATTGCTGGAGGAGAGATTGAAAGCGGGAGGGAGACCAAGAAAAGACAATCGGCGAGCTCCCCTCCTCCCGTGGATCATCATCTGGCCGCTTCTTCGGTCTCCATTGCATGAGCCAAACCTCTTGCTTCTTTTGGCAGTCTTCTTCATGAAACAACCCCTGAAGGGTTTGACCATAATCAAGCATATCATGTTCTGGCCTTTTTAGTGCCGGCGGAGGACTGGCAATCGGACATACTGTATTTCTCTCTAACGGAGCTGGCTGCAGAGCTAATGTGCCGGGCTGGAGAGGCCCTCGGACAAAGTGCTGGCGGTAGTCCCAGGTGAGTGGCCCAGAATCACCCATCACAGATAATGCGGTTTCTTTGTAGCCAAGACCTCTCCTGCCCATCTTTCTTCCCTTGGGTATGGGCTTGGTCATTCCTTGTAATTGTGCACCGAGGCCTCTCCCCGGTTGGTAGCCCAGTTTCAGTATAATGTTCCAGCCTTTTGAGTCTCGGATCTGGGGCTTCATCTTGATGTTGACTGGAGTAGTGATGGGCCTAGGAGGCGTATAAGCCCAAGGAAGTTTAAATCCAGCACTGATATGACGGGTCGGCTGCTTGGCCAAAGTGTAGGAAGAATCTGTTCTGAAATGGCCTTAACCGATTGCACTGTAGATAGGCTTTTGACCTTGACGGCCCTCCCTTGGAAAGGGAATTTGACGCACTGATGTGCGGTGGAGGGCACGGCACCGAGCGTATCCAGCCATGGACGACCCAAGATAGCCTTGAACATAGGGTCGATGTCTAGTACATAGAATTCTACGGCCATTGTAAGGGGTCCGAGCTCTACTTGGATAGTGACCACCCCGTGACATGCTCGCCTTGAATTGTCATATGCTGCTATAGTGGTCGGGGTAGGTCATAATAACTCTTCGGATATGTTGCAAGCTCGTAGAGTGCTGAGTGGGCACACATTGATTGAAGCCCCTGTGTCAACCAGTGCTGCTTCAATGCTGACTTTGTTCAGAGTGATTGTAATGCAGAGCGGCATTTGCCGAGCTTCCGGAGTGCTAGCTCAGATTCTGAAAATGTGATTGCTGGCCCTTTGGAAATAGTTGCTAGGGCCGTTGGTAAGCTGTCGACTGCCATATCTTCGCTGACCATTACCTTCTGTAAGAAATCTCTCAGTGCATCCTGATGAAGGGTAGACCTTTTGATCAGCTCCAGCACAGATATTTTAGCGGGCACTCGATCCAAATGATGCAGCAAGTCATATTGAGTACTCGGCAAAGGTTCAGTTTCTGCCTGCTCGACCGTCGGCTGAGAATACTGGGGATTAGAAGTAGTAGGATAGTTCCGATGGAACATCTTCCCGCTTCTTAAGGCGCAACTTGTAGCGGCCGCGGCATCGGTGGATAGTATGATGGGCCCTGCGGAGTGAATAAGCGGAGTAGGCGGTGTAGGGGAGATGAGTAGGTGGGATGTGAGGTTAGTGGGGGTAATGGGCGGTGGTGAGCGGATGATGGGTGAAGGATTGATGGAAGGCGGGATGGTGATGGTGGGTGGTACGGATGAAGGGAGTGTTGGTGGAGGTGTCAAAATGGGTGATAGGTTAGGTGATGGCGTGATGATGGTGGCAGAGGTAAATGGCGAGGGTATGACGGAGTGGTGGGTGGTAGTAAATTTGTTGGAGCGGGCGTAAACGGGAGGACAAGTGGAGAGGGTATTGGGTGTGAAGGAAGGACGAAGGAGGGGGTAAGAGGATTGCGGTGGTTGTGGTAGAGGGCCATGACTTGCGGTGTGGCGCCATCGTCATCAAAAGACCACTCGGCACTAGGGACCGGGGGTTGAACTACGTTCACTTGAGCCGGTGCAGGCGGCTGAGGTTGCTGTAGAGCAGGCGGATGATTTGGCATCGGATTTTGATGGATCCCTAGATCCTGAGCCTGTTGTAGTTGCTGTTGTGGTAGTGGCTGCTGCGGCTGCGGTGCTTGTTGCTGCTGTGCTTGCTGCCTCGGCTGCTGCCCTCTTTTCTCTTTGATTTCAACAATGGCCCGATGCATCGCGGCCCAATCGATCCTCTGTCCCTCATGGAGATCGTATACCAGATCCCGAAACTGATAACATCCTTCGATAGTGTGGCCTGGCTGCCTATGGAACATGCAATATTTCGTCTGATCAACGGCTGGGTTCCAGTTAGGCCGTTCTGGAGGAAGTTGAATTGCATTCACCGTCATAAGAGCCGAGAAGATATCCGTGAGGGTCTCTGGCAGTGGAGGATATTGTGCCCTCTTGGGTTCGGATTGTTGGTATAGCCGTTGGGTGGAGGGACATTATGGTATTGTGGAGGTGGTGGTTGTTGCTGTGGAGCGATGAAGGCATTTTGTGGGGTGGTGAAGGTAGGCGGAGGGTTTTGTGGAGCGGCTTGAAAGTTTTGTGAAGCGGGATTTTGTGGAGTGCGGGGGTTTTGGGGGAAGCGGAATGGTGCGGCTTGGAAGGGAAAGACAACGGCTTGTACCTGTTCGTTTGTCTGGACCCCCTCGGTAACCGGCCCATGTGGTTTCTTGTGATATTTGGGCTTTTGGTTTTCAAATAGGGCGTGTATGGGAGAATCCTTGAACTGGGTTTGTATGAAGTGCGTCCGACTGTAGAGTTGATGCATGTTAGCTATATCATTCATTGCCAGGATGTTCCTGAAGGTCGGGGTAGCATTTGAAATGAGCAGCTTGACCTTCTCTTCCTTCGGAATGTCACTCTAGCAGCCATCTGTCTCCACCTATCTGCATAAGTGGCGAACTCCTCATCTGGCTTCATCTTCTCGGCTACTAGATCTGTAAATGAGTATTCCGGGCCGACCCTGTCTTGGAACCGCTGGATAAATTTGTCCTTTACTACCTTGAAACTTTCAGCTTCTTCTAGCGGCAAAGAGTAGAACCACTCCAGAGCAACACCATCCAAAGATCGGCGGAATAAGTACGCCATAAGGCGATCATCATATTGGAACTGCGCCGACTCATATAGAAAATCCCTCACATGAATGAAGGGATTGCCGTTCCCATCGTACTTGCGATAGCTGGGGAGCTCTGATTGCGGAGGGAACCGAATGTTCTGAAAGCTCGGGACAGGAACATATGCCAAAGATTGTGGGCCAACCCGCTTCTGGAGGAAATCGAGTTGTTGCTGCATGGTGGCCCATTTATCAAGCAAGTCCTGCTCTCGGGAGGGAGCAGGGGTAGTGAAGGACGCTAATTGAATTTGAGGAGCAGATGGGACGATTGTGGCAGAAGGTGGAAGCCCATAGGCAGGAGCAGAAGGATAGACAGTGGAAATGGGGGGCCCATAATAAGGATATTGGGCATGAGACTGGCCCAGATTAGAATGGGCTTGAGCCACCCCTTGCTGAGGGCGCAAGAAATCTGAAGGGCCCATGAGAACTTGCGGAGCCATTGGGCCCGATGTATGATGATCCACCTGAGCAAAGGAAGGGACTGGTGACTTCCCTTTATCAAAAGATTGATAGGCTGAGTTGGAAGATTGGCCCGTCTCCATGCCTGTAAAAGTGATGGTCCGAGGTTGGACCGGGGTGAGATCAATCGGAGTGGGCTGGACAGAGGGCCCACTAATTCTAGATGGATCAATAGGAGGGTTGGATTTAGAAGGAGATGCGTTGGACCCTTGCATGGCCTGATAAAGAACTTGAAGTTGGGTCGGATCCAATTGGGCCATCATCTGAAGAATGGAGCCGCGGAAGGAGTGGAGAGAGAAGGGGTAGCTTGACCACCTTCTATAGAAGTGGAGGATGGAAGGGGGTAGTCCCCTCTCCAGAAGAAAAGGTGATAACCCTAGGAGGGTTTTCAAGGAGCCCTTGAGGAAGAGAGTCCTCTTGGGAACGGGGAGGATTGAATGATGCCATGGCGGACTCGCAGAGAGGATTGGAATAGAACGTGAAGAAGAAATTGACTTGAGGAGATGGTTCGGACGGACGAAAATAACTCCACATGCAACGGACAACCTTGACGATGCAAACAATCAACACAAACAATCACACAATGAGCAACCAAACTCGATGTTTTAACAAAAGATGTAAGTGATAAAAGATGAAGACACCCAAAGTCAACCAAGTTTGCTTAAGATGATGCAGCAAGATTCTTGTGATTTCTCCTTCGGAACTTTAGTGAATTGATTGAAATGTGCCCTCAACAATGGGTTCCTAACAGGAGATGGGTACGGGACTTGGCTTGACTCTAAGTGTAATCACTCCTTCACTTATGCAACCCTAGACACGGGGTGGGAAAGGTACAACCAGCCCGGCGTCCGTGTGGGAATCCACGGCTCGCGGGGACTTATGGAGGTCCCTCGTGTGATTTCCTAGTCGGCCCCAAGGAATATGGAGACGAGAGGTCCTCACAACAAGGTAGGAAGATGCAATCTATGATATGAATGTATGAATGTCCCTATGTGCACCGGAGTGCATGCAAAGTCTAGCCTATGATCTAACAAACAATGATGCACGCAATAATATGGAGATATGAAACAAAGCAAGGAGGAAGTCAAGTATCACCCAAGCAAAGAGTCACAGCAGAAACTGCGGAAATAAATGCACCTCGGATGCGTACCTGTCTGGAGTATAACGGTCGAGGAACCCTGCGTCAGAATAAAATAACGGTCGAAGACCAGACCGCCAGAAGTAATATAACGCAGGGAGGTAGGACCGTCAAATGAGCCAGAGAGCCAAAATCAACCAGAAGTAACAGGAAAAGACCGTGAAAACTCTCGCAGCAGAACAGATATGGCGGTCTAATGACCCTGCGTCAGAGGACTCCAACGCAGGGACACAGGGCCGTCAGAACGCTCAGAAAACTAGGATCAACAGGAAATAAGAGGAAAACGGGAGGGGAACAACACAAGAGATGATGGCAGGTTTAACAGGAATCAAAAGCACGATTGGCACAAGCTGTCCCACCGTGATCGCCAAAAAATTATCTGTTGATTTTATTTTGCTTCTCTATCTACTTTTTCTTGGGGTCTTAATGATGATATGTAGCAAGATGACAAGCAAATAATCAAAGATCTGCACTCAACCTATGAACATGTGATCATGAACCTAGGCAACCAAAGCAAGCTGTAGCATGGGCATGCTATCTCAATCAAACTAAGCTAAGGAATAAAGGAAAAACACACGCCGGGGCGTGGAGCAAGGAGTAAATAGAAACACACCGCGAGGGGTGGAACAAGCAAGGAAATAAAAGATGTGAGATGCGAAAGAGAAAGCTAATGCCCAATACTTAAGAAAGATGTGATCGCCACCAAAGTAAAAACAAGCCAAAGACCTGAAAATACCTTGGAAATAGGTGGATGAAGCACCCGCCCACGGGAGAGGAAAGATCAAAGAAACCTACAGGTCAGCTGAAAGTAACGGCCAGAACCCTGTGCGTCACTTGGAAGTGACGGTCGCTCGATAGACCGCTGGAAGAATATGACGCGCCTGCACAAGACCGTCAAATAACCTGTAGTAACAAAACGTGAATCCTTTTAACTCCAACTCTTCCAGCTAGCTAGAAGACTTGGGCCTCGTACTGGTGGACCTGTAAACCTGCCAAAGACGTGGAAAGCAAGAGAAAACAACCCAAATTAGCCCTTTAGACAATATAGCATCAATTCTTCAATAAACACAATATCATCAAAAGGAAAGGGAAATACCGAGAAGTTTTGGTATTTTAACCCCTCTGGGCGTTTTAAAAGATTGGGAGGATGTTTAGATGATGAAAACCAGTGAAAAACGTGGAGAAAGGAGAGAAATAATGCTTATGATGAAAGGGAGATGGAAAAGGAATTCAATATGCAAATATGAACTTTGGAACCAAGAGGAACAAATACTCCCTTCACCAGGCAACAAACGAACGTGAGAAGCACTTCTCCTTGATCAAACGTGACTCTAAAATGCGGCAGCACTTCGACGCAAACTCCAGAATTTCCTCTCCTAGAGCATGAAGTCAAGGGTTCTATTTATAGACCCTCAAACCCTCAGGTCGTGCAGAGGAAAATCCAGCAAGATAAAGGGATAACTCTTAACAAATCCTTGAAGATAATATCACCAAGAGTCCATAGAATCAAACAGAAGGTCCCGAGGATCAGATTTGGAAGAGATATCGTCAATCCAAGTTCTTATCTCGACCACGGAGTAGCAGAGAAAAGGCCTGAACTACCAGGACTCTCTGAAGGAAGTAACGGCTGCACGACAGACCGCCACAGTGAAATAACGCATCAAGGAACATCCGTTACTTTCAACCTTATCCCAAAGAGATAAGATCAACAGAAAGAAGATCAAAACAATAGGACTCTGTAAAGAAAGCAACGGCCAAGGCATGGGGCGTCAGAATGAAACAACGGCTGCACGACAGACCGTTATATTTAACATATAGGCCAAAGGATAAGCTTTGGAACAAGACCTTAAGCTTCAGGACTCTTCAAGGAGTAACGGCCCAGGACCCATCCGTTATAAGGAAGAAACGCGCTTGGGACAGACCGTTATTAACAATGAAGTTCAAAAGAAGGAATGAATGTTTTGCTAAGCTTTAGTCAAAATGAAATGCCACAAAGAGCCACATCCGATCAAGGAACCAAGACCCAAGAAATGATCTTCAACTAAACAAAGAGACTCGATGAAGAGTGAACAACTCGGAGCATCATATATAATGAATAAAGAGATGACCCGACTTATTGGTCATAAAACGGGTGTCAACACTATGTACCGCGAAGGGCCGTCAAGGGCCAAGCTATCGCAGACTTCTTTGCTGAACATCCAGTACCCGAAGACTGCCCTCTGGAACCAGAGCTTACTGAAGATGAGACTTTGGAGGTCAGCCAGGTGTGGCCCTCCCTATGGAAGTTGTATTTTGATGGTGCCTCTAGAATTGACACCACAGCGACAGGACCGGCCAGAGTCCGCGTAGGAGCAGGCATAGTCTTGTAGTCCCACATTGGAAGTTATGCTTTCTAGACCTGATAAAAAAAACGGGAATACACCTCCAATAAAATGACCATAACTTGCTCATTTCAGAACGGAATTTAATAAATGAGCTATCAATGGAAAGAGAACAGAAAAACGAACAAGATGGCATGATTTAATTGAAGTTTAGCCTGAGAGACACCTACCTTTTGACAGATCTAAGATTATCCCCAAATATATAAAGAAAACCCTTGATCTTCCAAATCCTCCTTCAAATCTCCACGAATCTTCGCAGCAGCATAAACTTAACTCCCAGGGATGGTTTGAGGGTCGAATGGGGTTCTATTTATAGCCAAAACTTGGCAAAATGGGTCAAAATTTCCTTACCTAAATCCACCAACCCCATGAACTCGTTTTAGAAGAAAATTACAATTTCTCCTCTTAATTTAGACCATCTTAAGTGTGAATTCAGTGTAAAAACGGCTGGTCCAAGGTGGCTGGTAGGTAAGGGTCTATTTTTGAGTCAAATCTTCTAGAAATGGGGTTATTATAATCCCTTAAATATCATATTAAACACATGTTACAAATTTAAGGTTAATTTAACCTTTATTGAATCCTTTAACCATTAATTCAGCCCATTATGCATTATCCAATGGGCCAATTGTAAACCTAATCCATTACATAGACTTTTATTGGGCTTACTATTGATTTATCTAAGGTGCAAAGCATTTAATCTCTATTTATTTCTAGTTGATTCAAGTAAATTCAATAAACTAGCTTATTTCATATAGTAAAAATGAAATTTGATTATTTCATGAAAATTTTAATTACATAATCAAATTGAAAATTTTATTTCTCATTTTTAAATTTTGGGTTTCTACACATCCTGCTCAATAAATAAGCCTTGCACAAATAATGAAGCAGAATATGAGGCCCTCATAATCGGGCTACAGGTTGCTCTATCCATGGGGATTCAAATGCTAGAGGCATTCGGGGACTCCATGCTAGTTATAAAAAAATTGGAAGGGGAGTTTGAGGTACGAAAGCAGGAGCTCGTCCCTTACTACCTTTTGGCCCTGCGCCTAATGACAAGATTCTACCTCATTAGCATCAAGCACATCAACCGGGAGCAGAATGCTCAAGCCGACGCCCTCGCAAAGTTGGCAAGTTCCTTGGCGGTCCCGCCTGATACGAGCCTGAATATAACAGTGATGTGACACACCCTAAGGATAATGCTCTGATACCAATTTGATGTGAAACAACCCCATGGACCTAGAATTGCAAGCAATCGAACCGAATGGCGGACCCACTCAAGCGGGTTCACCCGCGTCGCGCGCACCCGGGTCCGAAGGTGGACCGGCCATAGTGGTGAGGGTCCGAGGATGGACCTTGCCTTTCCAGAGATTTGACTAGCTTAGGCTGAACCCCTAAGGGCCTGGGATGCCCAATTTCGTGGGCGGCCAGCACGCCAAGGGCGTGGGATGTAGTGGCTCTCTCCTCCTCTCTCTAAATTTCGACGCATCAAGTGGGTTGCTACACTCCATTTACCCGAGGAGCACTCCCACTCCTCCTTTCCCCACCACCCAACCCAAAATTCTCCATCAAACCCATACCCCACAAATTTCCAAAAATCCTTCTTCCACCCCTTTCCAAAAGGAACTTAAAGAGGTAACCGAAGACTATGAGGCTCCACTAGATTGGGAAGAGGAATATGAATCACAGTGTCATGGGTTAGGCCGAGAAGTTCCCCTCCCAGGTGGAAGAAGCATCATGGCTCACTCCACCCTCACCACTCAAACCCACGTGGACCCCATGTCCACCCCTCCACCTAGGCCCGTGACAACCACCATTCTCCAATCCAAAGTTACTCACCCAACCCACCTTCCACTTCCAACTCCTATCCTACCCAAACCTAGTCCCCCGCTACTTCCACTCCCAACCCCAACCCAAGTCCGGCCTCACTCACCACCCCGGGTACACCATGCACCAACCATCATCACCCCACCCCCAATAGACCTTCCCATTCCCTTGAGAGAGGAGACCACAACCATCCACATGGGAGTAGATGCTAGTCCGGAACCCATCCCCATCCTTGAGGAAACCCAAGTTCATATCTATGGTGAGGAAGAATCACAAATGTCCCCTTCACATAGCTTGGACCCCCAAGAGCCACAAGCCTTCACAAGTAGCACCGTAATCATAGAGGGGCCCCTAGCTAGATGGCTAAAGGAGAAACCACTTCACCCCATCGTGTCCTATGTTTACCCACCCATGGAGCAAAACCTTCCCATTGTACCCTTATCCACCTATCACACCACAATCCAATCATCCTATCAAGTGGAAACATTAGGGGATTTTCTTAAGGGTCTATCTTGGCAAATGGAGTTAACTGGCATGTTGACCACTGTAGCCGACCAACCTAGGAGCCTTGACCTCCTACACCTATGTGTCGGGTCCATCTCCTCGATATACACTGTGGGTTGCTACACTAGCGACCTTCTTTTATTCCTCCCAACACCCGAAGAGCCCAATGCTATCCGCGAATTAGAGTTGCTTATTTCGGGTAGGATGCCAAGCCCTCCATTCATGGCCAACCAACCCGCCAAGGACTTCGGTTCAATTACTTCATTTGAGGAGGAGGACTCACCATCATTTGAAGACCTTGAGGAGATAGAATACCCCTTCCTCGGTAACACATTCCGTGACCCCTTTGATCCCTCCCTATGGAAGACATTGAATCCATGGGACCTAGCCGCCTTACCCACCACCCACTCCCTCCTACCCTCACCCACCATGTTGAACCCAACCCACCCATTCCACTACTTAGTTCACACTATGAGAGCCATGACCGAGGGTGACATCCACCTAGGAAATGAGGAAGTGACCTATCCCAAAATGTCCACCTTCTTGGACCCCTTTGACCCGTATGAGTGGAAACCCCCAAATCCACCCCCACCTAAAGATGGGACCATCTTGATTGTAATGCATGTACCACAACATTTTGCCCCACCTGGTAGGGCTAGTCATCTCATTTGTGTCACATACACACTAGGTCCAGTGCATGACAGGTTCACATTTGGACATGCTGGTCCTCCCCCACTCCTCATCCACCTCAGGCATGATAGGGCCATTTGTGGCTGTCCCGGTCCACCTAAGTGCATCAAGGTCCACATGGCATCACAACATGATAGGTCAATTTACGGTTGCCCCGGTCCACCTTTACACACCAAGCTTTTCACACCCACACCGCATCATAGTACATGGCATACGCATACACGCAAGCAATTCGCAATGAGCGGTGAGGTTCACAAAGAGCGGATAAGAGCTCGCAAGCGCCACTTGGAACTCCAAGTAGGCAATCTGGTGATGATGACATTGGAGTGGCTCTACCCTAGGGTCACCTCCAATTCGAGGGCACGAGGACTAGGACCTTCCCCAGTTTCGAGTGACTTTGGCTACCTGGCTAACGGGTTGGACTTACTAATGGGTTTTTGGGATTCACCTCATTTTTCACGTGGCGGATCCGGCACCCTATATGGGCACCGCGGTGGATCCTAGTGAGTGTCTCGAGCCTTTATCTTCCTTTGAGAGGGACACCCTCGGAGAGCCACCAAAAATTAGCCTGAGAATCCGACGTGTGCACACGGAGGTAATACTGGGCAAGCAGGGTTCCCTCGCCAGCAAGAGGGTGCGCCTGAGCCACCTCGAGAGGATGAAGGACCGTCCTCTGGTTGCAGACGCAGGGTTGAGTTTTGGAGGTTGAGGTTCACTCTGAGCCGCTGGAGAGGACCACTTCCCCGGTGGGCCCATACTCGACGGAGTCGAGTTTTTCGCACCCCGGGGGTATGATGAGGACATCACCAGTAATTTCATTTGATCGAGGACCTCGATGCTCGCCAACTATGCTACATCTCGTTTGCCACTTTATTTCGAGTCATATGATGTAATTTTCATTTTCTTATCATGTACTTTTCCTTTTATTTGAGTCCAATACCTAGGTTAGGTAGCTATTTACCTAAGTCTTAAGTCATTATGTGTGTTATTGGGCCCAATTATATGGGCTAGGCCCAGGGGCGCCCCCTTCCCCTTGGTTTAGTGTTAGTAGTCCAAAAGTCAGGGACTTAAGTTAAATTGTGGGATTCCTATAAATAGGACCCCAATCCCTCATTTGGAGGCTAATGAAATATTGAAGAAAATTTGCCAATTGAGTGCTCCTCTCTCTCTCCCACTAGCTCTCTCTCTTCTTCTCTCTCTAGGGGGCGAACCCCACTCTCTCTCTTCCTCCTCCCCTAGGCGAACTAACCCCTTCACCTCCCCCTCCCCCTGCCACCTCAGCTGCCACCTCATCCTCCACCCCTTCACCTTCCCTAGGCCACTTAATACCCCATCAATTCCCTCCACTTCCCAAGCAACCCTTCACTTCCCCATACACCATTCCCACCTCCAAGGCACCCTTCCCTCTCCCCCAAGCAACCTTCCCACTCCCCACATCCTCATTCATACCCCTTGGGCATTCAAACCCCTCTCCCACCACAACTTGCGCACCAACCCCTCCACCTAGCCTCCACCCTTGCCTTGGCCGACCCATCCCTCCCATCTCCTAGCTGCGGCCCTCTCACCCTTCCACCCCCTTGGGACCTCCACACTCCCTGATCCACCCATCTCACCATTCCTAAACACCCCTCCCCCATCTACCATCACCATCACCACCCCCCACCATTGCTAACCTCCACTCCCTTAACCTAGCTCCACCACTTTCCCCTTCCTTTGGCCTAAGTCTGCAGGTGGCAGAAGAAGGTCCGACTTGCAGAAGCCACCACGAGTTCATACGGTGACGTCTGAAGGCGAATCATACATTGCTGGAAAGGGAGTCAAGTCGACTTCGCAGGCGAGGCGATCTCATCCCATTCCGAGTTCGGGGTTGCCTGGGAGAGTCGTTCTTCCCCGACTGCGCAGGGCTCCCTCTGCAGAGTTCCTGAACCTGATTTGAAGCTGTACCACGACAAACGGCGGAGGATTCAGACCGAGAGTTCTTCATCAAAGTTCTTCCACGTCCTGTCCTCTTCCAGGATCAGGAAGCGTAATCGCATTCGGCATCTGGAGGTCAGAGCTTTCATTTTTCTTCCTCAACTGGATGGGTCTGCCTCCCACAACCTGCAGCGACCTGCTACCACTCATCGGCGTCCCCCAGTCCACCCCGATATCAGACGGCTTCCCCACCAGTTTTCCCACAAAGAGGGTCCGTCCACGGTTCCAACAACTTCGACGGTTCGAGATTTGGTGTCCGGGAGCGGCCGGGACAACTTCTGCAAGTCACTGTTCATGTCAGGTAGCTGTTGCGGCCAGAAGCTGCCACCTTGTTCAAAGCTCGACCCGGACCAGCCACTGCAGCCGAAGAAATCGAGAAAATTCTGAAGCATCCCGGTTCCAGATACGAAGATTTCCCAGCTGGTCTCGACTTCATCAGAATTCTAGAACGTGATCTACGACCCCCACAGCGACTGGCTGTCAGCCAACACAGCACGCAGGGAGTTTCCTTTTCGGCTACACCGGCGCATCCTCCGGCGAATCTCCCTCCTCCGCCTGGCCGGCTTACCGCCCCTCCCTGCGTGGAGGTAGTGTTTGAGTGTATTTAATTGTCCCCACCCCAAGTTCACCCTCCTGCGCGAGGAGTAGTGATTGTAACCATTTAAAACCGGATTGAAGCTTCACCGGCGCAGTGTGCGGGGAAACACACTTCCCCGCTCGCCCTCGTCTCCGATCGGGGTTGGTTTCTTCAAACCAACCAGGTGAGCTCTACCCTTGCTTTTTACTCTTGTTCATTTAATATCTGCAAAACTTATTCGCTGGTTGGTGAGAGAGTGCCCGATCCCGGAACCACCACCCTTGTGTGGTCACCGTGGCCTTAGTGAGAGGAGTGTCCTAGTGCCCCCAAGGCACCCGGCTGCCCTTGCTTGTGGGCTTCCTATCTTCGGGAGGGATAACCTTAGTGGTGCTGGTCCTCTAGCAAGCCAGGGGCTTGCTCCACTACCTCGGCTCGGCATCATCGAGTCACCGCGGGAAACGGGTGTGTGCGGTGTAACGGCGACTCTCAAGTTGCTCCCAAATCTTGTGATTGTTATTGCGAATTACGTCCAAGGGATCATTGTCGTTTGCTGCCTTTGCATCATTATGTCACATCAAATAGTCATCAACCGGCGGCAGGTCCCCAGCATGATAGAAGCTCTAGCCAGTGAACAAGCCGATGAAGTAGCAGTTGCTGAAGCTGTCCAGCAGCCCGATTGGCGGGAGTACCTCCTGCATTGGTTCCAACACCAACAGCTTCCGAGGGTGAAAGAACAGAGAATGAAACTCCTGAGAGTCAAAGATTCTTATGAGATGAGGAATGGGACATTGTTCCGAATAATGGCAGATGCCCAAAAGAAGGTATTACTTCGATGCTTATCTCCGGGGGAAGCCAAACAGGTGATGCAAGAAGTCCATGCCGGATCAGCCGGGGCGCACCAGGCCCGTCCGAAAATGAAAATCAAAATAAAGAAATTAGGTTATTATTGGCCCACTATATTTGATGATTGCTGCAAGTTCGCCAAGGCTTGTCAGAAATGTCAAGAGCATGCCAATGTATCAAGAAGACCGCCAGTGTCTCTACATCCTACCTTACCAAGCTGGCCATTTGCCCAGTGGGGTACAGATGTGGTGGGTCCACTACCAGCATCTTCATCAGGGTGCAAATACATCTTAGTAGCTATAGATTACTTCTCCAGATGGGCGGAGGCAGTAGCACTAAAAGAAGTCACGGGAGAATTAGTTGCGAGATTCTTCCGACAGAATGTAATATTTCGGTTCGGGATTCCCAGCTGAATCATCTCCGACAACGGCAGCCACTTCAGAAATCAGAAGGTTTATCGACTAGCTGACAAATACAAGATTGATTGGAGAACATCATCTCCCTACTACCCTCAGGCCAACGGGCTTGCAGAGGCCTTTAACAAGACGCTATGCACCCTGCTGGTGAAAATTGTCAAGACTGACTGAAGAGATTGGGAAGAAAGAATGTACGAGGCACTGTGGGCTTGCCGCACGGTTTACAAGACCCCTACCGGCTGCTCGCCCTACTCCCTCGTATATGGGTCAGAGGCCGTGGTGCCGATCGAGCTAGAGATCCCCTCATTGCGGGTCGCCATCCAGCATGGATTGGTGGGCAACGAGCAGGTCAACATAGAAAGAAGATTAGAAGAGCTCGCTGAGCTTGAAGGAAAGCGCCTCCGGGCGTAACAGAATATTCAACTCTATCAAGCCCGTATGGCCCGTGCTTTTGATAAGCTGGTCAAAGGTCGAGAATTCAAGAAAGGAGATCTGGTGATGGTCAAAATAAGAGAAGTAATGGCCTCCAACCCCAAGGGGAAGTTGATTGAAAATTGGGTCGGACCATATGTCGTCCACTGAGTATATGAAGGGGGTGCATACATCTTTGCGGATCACAAAGGAGTCATCAAATTCTCTCCCCTCAATGGGAAGCACCTAAAGCTGTACCACACGGTTCAACCGGCGCTCCCCGAATGAGCTATCCTTCCTTGGTCTAGTGGCATTCCGCCCTAGCCAAGCTACCCTTATCTTGGTCTAGTGGCATTCCGCC
The DNA here is from genome assembly GCA_022559845.1 of Amorphophallus konjac. NCBI lineage: Eukaryota > Viridiplantae > Streptophyta > Magnoliopsida > Alismatales > Araceae > Amorphophallus > Amorphophallus konjac. Next base: position 183,049,971 of record CM040122.1, on the reverse strand, counting down.
CTGATCGAGCTATCCTTCCTTGGTTTAGTGGCATTCCGCCCTGATCGAGCTACCCCTGTCTTGGTTTAGTGGCATTCCGCCCTGATCGAGCTATCGTTCCTTGGCTAAGTGGCACTCCACCCTAGCTGAGCTACCCTTATCTTGGTCTAGTGGCATTCCGCCCTGATCGAGCTACCCCTATCTTGGTCTAGTGGCATGTTGCCGTAGCCGAGCTACCCCTATCTTGGTCTAGTGGCATTCCGCCCTAGCCGAGCTACCCTTATCTTGGTCTAGTGGCATTCCGCCCTGATCGAGCTATCCTTCCTTGGCCTAGTGGCATTCCGCCCTAGCCGAGCTACCCTCATATTGGTCTAGTGGCATTCCGCCATGATCGAGCTATCCTTCCTTAGTTTAGTGGCATTCCGCCCTGATCGAGCTACCCCTATCTTGGTTTAGTGGCATTCCGCCCTGATCGAGCTATCCTTACTTGGCTTAGTGGCACTCCGCCCTAGCCGAGCTACCTTTATCTTGGTCTAGTGGCATTCCGCCCTGATCAAGCTACCCTTATCTTGGTCTAGTGGCATTCCGCCCTGATCGAGCTACCTTTCCTTGGTCTAGTGACACTCCGCCTTGGCCGAGCTCTCAAAAGAATGCACCATATTACCGTTACGGGCCTTATGTCCGAATCAGCGAAAGATTATTCCTTTGCGTTAGCATTCAGCCCTTGCTGACGAATAAACCGCTCTGCTCGGCACAAGGCCCGGTGAGCCGGCCAACAGCCGCCTACTACCAACCAAGGGTCGAACATCACACTTCGACCTACCACCCTTTTTATCAAAAAAAAAAGAGAAAGAGAAAATAAAAGAAACATGGGGTTAAAAATAGAGATACCCCGCCAGACTTGCTCCTATATTAGGACAAGTGCAAAAATGGCTATAACCCAGCTGTGGCGAAAACCCGAAAGGGCGCTACAGGTAAAATCGGGTACCCCGCCACGTGAAAACCCGAAAGGGCACGTGGACAAAAGCAAGAGAGGGCTGGCTTCGGCGAAAACCCGAAAGGGCGCTTAAGTCAGTAAAGTGATAATTTTTTTTTAAAAAATTCCTCTTTTGTTCTCCACCCGATGAAACTCCAAAAGGGACAATCATCAGACATCCCACCAGAGATCCTTTAACAAACCCATGTTTGACCCTCGTCATCATCGACGAGATCAGTCAATCTCTACCCCTGACCTGGACCTTCCGTCCTTGTTAGTAATCCTACCCTTGCTTCGGCACGTGACCCATGCTGATGAACAAACCCATGTTCGACCCTCGTCATCATCGGCGAGATTGGTCGATCTCTACCCCTGACCTGGACCTTCCGTCCTTGTTAGTAATCCTACCCTTGCTTCGGCATGTGACTCATGTTGATGAATAAACCCATGTTCGCCCCTCGTCATCATCGATGAGATCGGTCGATCTCTACCCCTAACTTGGACCTTCCGCCCTTGTTAATAACCCCACCTTTGCTTCGGCTTGTGACCCATGCTGACGAACGAACCCATGTTTGACCCTCGTCATCATCGGCGAGATCGGTCAACCTCTACCCTTAACTCGGATCTTACATCCTTGTTAACAAACCGTGACCTTTGCTTCGGCATTTAACCAATGTCGAAGAACTAAATCAGAGACCAATCCTTGTCATCATCGGCAAGGCCAGTCAGCATTCTCACAGTCCAGTTCTTCTGTACTACGAATTCAAAAAAAAGGGAAGAAAAGAAAATGGGGTTAAAAATAGAGATACCCCGCCAGACTTGCTCCTATATTGGGACAAGTGCAAAAATGGCTATAACCCAGCTGTGGCGAAAATCCGAAAGGGCGCTACAGGCAAAATCGGGTACCCCGCCACGTGAAAACCCGAGAGGGCGCGTGGGTAAAAGCAAGAGGGGGTTGGCTTCGGTGAAAATCCGAAAGGGCGCTTAGGTCAGTAATGAGAATAAAAATATATATATGAATGATGAATAGTGATGATACATCCTCCGTCCTGAAGACCCTTTACAGGGTCGAAGCGGAGTCTTCATCCAATGTCCCACCTACATGTATCTATTCTCTACCCTTTCGACCCTTGTCACCATCGGCAAGATCGGTCGTTACCCTTTCCGGTCCTTGTCACCATCGGCAAGACCGTCTACCCTTTCGACCCTTGTCACCATCGGCAAGATCGGTCGCTACCCTTTCCGGTCCTTGTCACCATCAGCAAGACCGTCTACCCTTTCGACCGTTGTCACCATCGGCAACATCGGTCGCTACTCTTTCCGGTCCTTGTCACCATCGACAAGACCGTCTACCCTTTCGACCCTTGTCACCATCGGCAAGATCAGTCGCTACCCTTTCCGGTCCTTGTCACCATCGACAAGACCGTCTACCTGATCAGTCGCTACCCTTTCCGGTCCTTGTCACCATCGGCAAGACCGTCTACCCTTTTGACCCTTGTCACCATCGGCAAGATCGGTCGCTACCCTTTCCAGTCCTTGTCACCATCGGTAAGACCGTCTACCCTTTCGACCCTTGTCACCATCGGCAAGATCGGTCGCTACCCTTTTCGGTCCTTGTCACCTTCGGCAAGACCATCTACCCCTTTCGACCCTTGTCACCATCGGCAAGATCGGTCGCTACCTTTTCGACCCTTGTCACCATCGACAAGGTCGGCCAACATTTCCCCGAACCAGGGTCAATAATGGGATTACTATAAGGTATATGCTATGCCTCTAAGTCTCACTCCCATCAGTTGCCCTACCAATGATGAAGCCTATCCTGGATGGACCTCTCATTAGCCAACAGTCGTATTTCCGAGGTTTCTTGTTGGCAAGACTTACGTCTGCACCAATCTGGCAACCTCTGGAGCCCCGTCACGCGGTGGAGCGAGGCCCCCATCCTTTCCTTGAAAGGGTGGACGCTCTCTTGCGGCACAGACATAGGTGCACTTCCAAGCAGGTTGCCAAAATTGCCACAAGATGTAACAAAATATGAGTGCAAAGATGGACACCGAAAACAGTGAAGGAAACTTGTATTTCATTGCAAAAAGGAGGGGAATGAATACAAAAGGGGCCCTTCAAAGGGGGTGAATTACAAAGGCAGATCGGCTAAGACAGCCTGAAAATATCTGCAAAATCAATGAGCCCAACATGTGGAGCCGCTCCCAGTTCACGGAGCTGCATTTCTTCCTCCTGAACGCGAGTCACCTCAGTCTCTAGGGATGCGACCCGGCCCTCCAATAAAGAAGTTTCCTTGATGCCTTGGACTTCTACAGCCTCCAACTGTGGTATCTCGGCCTCAATGGTGGACAATTCAGCCCGGAGTTCTTCTCGTCGGCTACGTAGAATATGTGCCCAAGCAGCGGAAGCTTAAACATGAGCTTTGCTCTTTTGAAGATCAGAAGTCAGAGATGTCAGCTCTACCTGACAGTCAGTTTTCTGCAGTTTGAGGGCCGCTAGTCGGTCATTCATCACTCTCCCAAGAAAGTCCCGGCGGTTTACGAATTTTAACAGGAACAGCACCCGCTGGGTCCAGGTGTCCAAAGGACAGCCTAATGCATGCAGCCCGATCGTCAGTCGCTCAGCCACTTCCTTCAGCTGGGGGTAAGTTAGGGTCGGCTGAGATTCCACGACCTGGCGCAACATCCCCAAATACTGCCAAACAAACTCCTCCGATGAAGTGAAGCCCAGGGAGGCTGCCGGAGCCACCTCAAAGGTCACCTCCCTGTCTATAAAGGCCCATAAGCCGATATCTGACACGAAAGAAGAAGATGGAATGGCTGCCAAGGCTGAAGTAGTAGGCGCCATGGCAGCATACTCTTGCTCCATCGGGCTCCTTGAAGAACTTTCTTCCACAGATGATGGAAGAGGCAGAGGTTCCGACTCTATTTCTGGCACGGATGGAGTTGCAGAGTCAGGCGCAATGGTCATTATGGCCGCTGGGACAAAAGTAGAACCCCGTGACGGGTCGGCTTCGGCTCTCAACTCTATTGCCGGCACCAGGGCGAGGCTCTCTCCCAGTGGGCTCGGCTCCATTGATGATACTTCGGCAGCTACGTGTACTCTCACTGGCACAGGGCGAAGTATGGTAACTATCCCTGAAGAAGACACGGTGGCCAGTGGTAGCACGTCCGAAGCCTCCGATGAAGCCACGATAGCACCAGAAGGCGGTACCGGAGGGTGAATGGCGGTGTCAGGCTCCTGGAACAAGATCCCAGTAAGCACCAAGATGGCAGGAAAGAATGAAAAAATATGCGGCTCTGCAGAGGGGCGGGCAGAACTTACTATGGCTGCAGCATCCATCTCTTCAAGCGCCCGCATGGAAGATTCCAACTCTGTAGATGAAGCAAAAAAAGGAGGGGTTATCTCCACCTCCATATCCAGTCCGGCAAATTCCTCCTGCAGCATTCCCTCCGATGAGGTCATTGGCAACCTCGGAGGACTAAAAATCACAGGATCACTCAACGGCACGAGGGATGCCGCGGCACCTTTGCTGGCTACCGCGGGGGCTTGTTCGTCACTTTTGAAGAATGATAGTCAATTTCTTCGTCAGAATGGGTGGAGGAGCTACTGGAGGAAATATCTATGCTGATCTCAGGTTGGCCCGCCTCCTCTATTGCCTGGGGGGACGCCGAGCGGGTGACTACACGCCGCAATGGGATAACACCTTTCTTCAGCACGGTCTTATGTCCTTCAGGCTGTGGAGGAGCATCCACGGCAGGCACCTCAGCGACTGTGCTAACCACTCCTACTATTGCAACAAACATATACATAAGGCGGGACAAGAGGATCAATAAAAGAGAAGAGTCAGAAGGATGGCAGTCACGTGGCTCACCCTCAGCCTCACTGGCAGGTGTAGGAGAAGGGAGTCTGACATCCTCATCAGGAACATGGAGACTCTCCCTAATGGGGACATCACCTCCCATGCCCACGTTCACAGCTCGTCTCCTCGCCCCAGTTGCATCCGGAATGTTCTAGTCATTTAATTTTGAGTCCTATGTAATTTTTATTTGAGTCATTTGATGTATTTTCCCTTTTATTTGAGTCATGTTCCTAAGTCTTGTGTTCATTTCCCTAAGTTTGAGTGTCATCAGGTTGTCTAGTTAGCTATTGGGCCCAATTCATTGGGCTTGGCCCAAGGGCTCTCCCCTACCCCCTCGGTTATTTGTCATTGAGTCAATTGTTAGGGACTTTTGTAGAAATGTGGGTTTTCTATATATAGGACCCCATTGCCCCCATTTCAACTTAATGAATCAATGAATGAAAAACTTGCCATTTTGAGAGTTTACACTTCTTATCTAGTGGAGAGATTCCATTTTTGGGGTGAGAAGCCCTAGGGGAGAGATTCCCCACCCTTCCCTCTCTTAATCTCTCTTTTTCACTCCACTTTCTCTCTCCTCAACACCCAAATTCGAATTTTCTTCTCTCTCCTCCCTTCCCAACCACCTCCACTCCCCACCTACCCCATTTAAGCCTCTTCCCATTCCCCACAACCCTCATCAATACTCTACCCCTTCCCAAGACCCCCTCCACCAATCCTCTCCTCACCATCCAACCCCCAACTACCCCTCCCACTTTCCCAAGCACCCTTCCCACTACCCCAAGCACCCCTTCCCTTCCCCACACAACCCCCCCATTCCCAAGACAAAAAAATTAACCCCACCCTTAAACCTATTTTCGAATATCCTCTCCCTCTCTCCATTCCAACCAAATTCGCAGCCCCCACTATCACCATCTGTTGGACCCTCTTCCAGACTTTATTCTCCACCTCCCACACCTTAGAACACCCCCTCCAAGACCCCCATACAACCAGGGGTCACTCCCACACTCATCTACCCCCTTCCCCTTCTTCTTTCTTGGTCATTGGAAGCTACTTTGAAGTTGCAGTTTGCTGTCCAGAGGTTATAGATGAACCAGCAACTTGCAGCGGCCACCACGACTTCCTCCAGATGAGTTTGAAGGCACAAGAGACATCCACAGAAGCGTCTCCCTATCTTCTGCACAACAGAAGTGGTTTCGTCTTCATCCGAGCTGTGGGCTGCCCGGGAGTTCCATTCTTCCACAACGGCGCAGAGCTGCCCCTGCTGTGTACCAGAACCGGCGTAGAAGCTTCACCACGACAAACCTTGGAAGAATCAGTCCCAGAGCTCTTCTTCAAAGTTCTTCATCGCCCAGTCTACTTCCATAATCAAGAAACATAACTTCATTCGGCATTCGTGATCCAGAGTTCTCATTTTTCTCCCTCAGCTACGCAGATCTGCTACCCACAGTCTGCACCGACCAGTCACCATTGTTATGCATCCCCTAGTCTTCTCAGACATCGGTTGGCTTCCCCGTCAGTTTTTCTGCGAAGAGGACTCGTCCATGATTCCAACGACTCTGACGGCGCTTGATTCCGAGGTCGGGAGCTGTCGGGGCAGTCTCTGCAATATGCTGTTAGAAGTCTGCAGCTGCCGGTCCGAGAATCTGAGGCTCTGTTCAAACCTCCATCCCAGCCAGCAGTGACTCTAGAAGAAATTAAAGAAATTCTGAGGCATTGTGGAACGCACTAGATTTCGTAGGGTGAAAATATCGTGGGATATCGGTGTTCTTTTTATCGGTTTATCTAGTACGAGGGCGTGCCAGTCACCTAGGTGACAATGTGTTCGGGCTTCAAGACTGGAGTGGTCCGAAGCCCGGGGTGCGCTCCATCTGACTGATCAGATGATTGTGGATATCGGGTCGGGACTGGAGACCCGCCGCGCCATAAAGGGCGCGACGTTAATTACATCCCCTCGGAGAGGGGAAGACCTCTGATTAATCGCCAAGAAAAGGGGTCAAATGACCTAAAGATCATTTTTCATTAAAGCATGCGAGTTGGGTTGACATGATTTAAACCCTCCGCATCGATATGCAAAACGGTGTTCAAAACCATACAAATATTTGCTGCGAGTGCGGCAAATTTAATGCAAGTGCGGGATTAGATCTTGGTATATATATATATCAGTCACTAAGGACCATCCAATATCCGGTCGAGAGTCCGTATTCGAAGCATCGAAGGTAACAACAAAGACATTCGGATATCTACCGTAGGTACGGCACGTTTCATGTGGGTGAGGGATCGGATCCCGGAAGAAATGGGTCAAGCTGATGAACTATCGGCCCGAGAGGTGCACGGATCATGACCATGTCGGGGATCCCGAGGTCCATGTCCGATACCACGGGGCATCATTACACAGTCCGGGGGAGAGGGTTGTTAAGTGTAAGGCCCGAAACTCGACAACGTGCGCCCTCGCACGCGGATCGACCTGCGCGGTCAGGTCGCGGGGTTCGACCTGCCCGGTCAGGTCGCGGGGGTCAAGGGGGCAGCGCCCCTTGCGGGGGTTTTCAGGGGCAGCGCCCCCGGAACAAAATTTGGATTATAGTAGAGGGGAGACTTTCGATTAGTTTTACTCATTAGCTTTAATTCTTTTCTATCATTTGATTAATCATTTTTTTTAGGCATGCCGGTTCAATAGGCATATGAAGGGGGGGGCGCGCCGGATAAGGGGCGCCGTTTTAAGACGTAAGTGGAGATGGAGGGGGGGGGCGCGCCGGATAAGGGGCGCCGTTTTAAGATGTAAATGGAGATGGGGGGGGGCGCACCGGATAAGGGGCGCCGTTTTAAGGTGTAAATGGAGATGGGGGTACGAGAGAGGTGTTAAATCGGCGCGGTGAGGGGTGACCGCGCCGGATTAGGCCACGCCGGGACATCGTTTCGTTCTGTGGACTTGTTTTGCTTTCTGTTCTTGATTCCATGGCCTACAGAAGGATCAATAGTTAGATTAATTGTTCAATTGACACCCTAGATCAATAGGGTGAAGGTTTAAGCATCGTTAATGGTTTGTTAAGGTGAGTGAGCAAGAGGTTTAACTGTTTTATTCGGGGGGTTCAGTTCACAGAGTTTTACTGTGTGTTTCTTTTCTTTCACCCGTGGGCAAATGCTATGATACATTTATTCATTGTTCTTGGTGTTCTTGTATGTTCTTGACCCTGACAAAAATCGGGCAGCACCTCCCCTAGATTGGAAGGGTCTGGGGGAAAAAAATGGGGCGCGCCATGCGGAGAGAACTCCGACGGCCCCGAAACATCCCGGTGCGTGCTAAGCAACAACACCAGTAAAGTTACCCCATTTGGGGCCGGAGATCCCGAGGGCTAGCCTACGAGGGAAACCGGTGACCCATGGGTTGTTGTGATCGTATCGACTCCCCTGTTCGGGGCCGGAGGTCCTGAGGGCCAGCCTACAAAGGAACTCCGACGACCCGAGGGTTGCCGTGATCGCGTGGCAGAAGACCGCGTGAGAACTGAAGTCGGCACAAGAACACGGCGGAAGGGAGATCCAAGGGACAGCAGTAAAATGAAGTTAACGCATGCATACGTATATATCTATCTACATATACATATGTATATATCTACACATATATGATCCGACGGAAACATATAGACTTGTAAAAGGGAAGGGATGAGCGAGCATCAAAATCGGGTTTCATGAGGGAGATAAGTGAGGATCGGGGTTGAAGGCCCCATGCTTCATTTCCATTTAAACAGAAGAGCTACATCGGGGCTGGACGTCGCCGAGCAGAATACAAGGGGAGAGGGGAAAGACAATGACCCACCCTCACACGGCTGGCTCTCACTCTTCCTCCCCTTTCTCTCCCACTCTTTCTCTCTTCTTCTTCGCACAGGCTTCGGGCTTCAAGGGATTTCTCTCAGAAGAAAGCTTCTGCCTTTCAAGCTTCCAAGAGTTGTCCCTCCTCTTCCGCGCGATCAAAGTTCCCGTGGTGGGATTTTTATAGGGGCCAGTGGCCCTGTCGAAGGGAGAGCCCCCCCCTTATTTCTCTTTATTTCCTCTTCTTTCCATCTTGCTTCGCCTGCAACGCCTCTGCCGTGTCGCCGTGTCGAGAGCCGTTGTCGTGGACGTCACCTCTGCCGCGGCTACAGTGTGACCGGGAGAGGGGTAGAGGCATGGCCTCCTCCTTCGCTGGCATGTACACCGCTAGCCACGTTTGCTTTCATCATTTGCAGGGGAATGGGCGGCCGGCTGACGGAGCAAGCATTCGACAGTGCGTGGCTCGAGAGTTTCCATTTGAAGAACATGCTTGGATGCCCAACGGATCGAAGCAAACGTTTTAGCCATTTCAGGCTTGTTCGTCGTCGTGCAGTTCCCAGGAAACAGGGGACCGTAATGCCGATGAGATGGGTCGGTTGCTCGCCAGGAAGCGCTTCAGAGAAAGGGGTTAAAAGGTTAAAACGGCGCCATATTCAAAGGGGCGCCGTTTTAAGCATCAAAGGGGGGCTTCGGGGCGCGCCGTGTAGCCAATGAAAAGAAAATGGGTTAAAACGGCGCCACATCCCAAAGGGGGCGTGCCGTTTTAAGGGGGGGGCGCGCCGTTTTAAGGCGCGCCGTTTTAAAGCCCCCTCGTGCCGTTTTAAGCACTAAACGGATTCTTCTCGAAGTCGCGGCCATTTTACGTGAATGTCGACATTCCCGGAAGGTTCCGGTTGCTATGTATGACCTCTACAATGTTCCATTCGCAGCCTTTGGGGCCCGGTCCCAGACTCTGCGTGACTTTCGGTGCACGTCGGGCTATGTCGGAGTCCCCGACTCTTCTTTGATTCAGCTCTCGGCACGGCCGACTGTAGAGTTGTGGCCATATCTTCCGCCCGGGGGGGGGGGGGGGGGGGGGCTCCCTCATCGGCTAGCGGACCACCAAGCGAGTCCTCATCCTGATCGGGCGAGGCATGAGGTTTATTTGGCATTTTCATCTTCGGCTTGCTCTCGAGTGTCGAGACGTGCATGCCGTATGATCATCATCGACATTTTTCGACGTCCACAGGCATTCCCTTCCCAGCTACAAAGATTTCCCCACCGGTCTCGCCACCAGCAAAATTCCTGACCGAGTTCTACAGTAGCAACACTGACTATTTGTCCCTGTTCGCAGACAGCAGGTAGATTCGGTGCCGTCACTTAGTCATCCCTCTTTACTCTAATTTCCCCGCCCCGCTTGGCCGGCTGAAGGCCCCTCCCTGCGTGGAGGTAGTATTGTTTATAATCTCATTAACCCCTACCCCCAAGATCCCCCTCCTGCGAGAGGTGTAGTGGTGTAACTTGTTTGGGCAGGTCAAGCTACCCCGACGCGGCGTGTGGGGATCCACTCGCCTCCCCGCTCGCCCTCGTCTCCGAGCGGGACCGGTTTCTTCAAACCGGTTGAGTAAGTGCTCTAAACTTTGCTCTAATTTAGGCTTGTTCTTTCAATATTGGTTCATAACTCCGCTGGCCGTGAGTGAGAGCTTGATCCTCAAGCCCCGTTGTCTTGAGTGATCACCGTGGGGAAGAGAGTACCCGGTGCCCTTGGCACTTTGTCGGCCCCATTGAATTAGGGCATCCACATCCTTGGGTATCAAACTTTGGCCTTGCTGGCCCTCTACCAGCAAGGGTCCAACCCCACATCCTCCACTTGGCATCGCCAAGTCACCCCGGGCTTGGGTGAGCGACGAGAGAGCGGCGGCCCAATTCGGCCCATTTGAATGCGATTGTGCTTGCTTGCCTTAAGTCCTTGGTTGTGTCACATAAATTGGTATCAGAGCAAGTCATTGACTTGTCTCTATCAAGTCAAGTCCTAGGGCATGCTTGCATTGGAGTCATCATCAATCCGACCCTTGCATTGATTCCCCCGATCATCATGGCCACCTACTTAGCCTACTCACCACCCATGGACCTCATCCTAGATAGGGATATTACCTTTGACGGATCGCATTCTAGTGACTATCTTAGGTGGGAGGCTACCATAGAAAAGTACTTTGAAAAGACTTGGGTATATGGATGCGCGAGAGTCCGAAAGGCCAAGGGACGACTTCGGGGTCAAGCCAAGAGTAAGTGGGAACACATAGAGGGCTTAAGGAGGGTTAGAAGCCAAGAACCTATTCACTCATGGGAAGAGATGAAGGTAGAACTTAGAAAGATCTACATCCACAAACATTCCCACCCCTCCTACTCAAACACCCCTAACCCGAGGAGCACTACCACTCCTCCATCCCCACCCGGCCAACTTGAGACCGACCTTTGGTTTCCACCCCCACCACCACCAATAAATCACCTCTCAACCATCATAACTACACTTCGCAACCAAGTCCTCTCCCTTAAGACCCAAATAAACCAAGCATCCACCTCTCAACCAAATCCCCTAAAGGTCCCCACACTCCAACCAAAACCCCCTTCCGCAAACCTTACTATCCAAACTCAATTGGCCCCCACTTCCCCCCCTCCACAACCGGCCGATCCCAAGTGGAAGAGACCCCTAACCGACCTAGTTTCCCCAATAAGAACCACCACTCATCCTATTCTCACCATTCAAGCCCAACTGGACCCCGTATCCATCCCTCCACCTAGACCCATGACGGCCACCACCACCCAACCCACAATCCCTCACCAAACCCACACCCCACAATTCCCCTTGGTCCCCACCACTATCTCTCCATCATCCCCTACAAAGGGTACACCCCCCAATCAACCCAAACTGAACCAACCCACCTTCCACTTCCAACCCCAACCCTACCCCAATCTAGGCCACCACTACTTCCACTCCCAACCCAAATTCGACCTCACTCACCACCCCGGGTGCACCACGCCCCAACCATCATCACCCCATCTCCAAAAGACCTTCTCATTCCCTTGAGAAAGGAGGCCACACCCACTCACATAGGAATAGTTGCTAGCCCCGACCCTCTCCCCGCCTATAAGGAAGCCCGAGTTCACACCAATGGTGAGGAAGAGCCTCAACCCGTCACCACTTCAAATAATCTAGATCTTCAAGAACCACAAACCCTCACAAAAGGCACTATAATCATAGATGGGCCCCTAGCTAGATGGCTAAAGGAGAGACCAATTCACCCCATCATGTCCTATGTTTGCCCTCCCATAGAGCAAAACCTTCCCATTATACCCTTCTCATCCTATCACACCATAATCCAAACATCCTACCAAGTGGAAACCTTAGAGGACCTTCTCAAGGCCTTAGCTTGGCAATATGAGTTGACCGGCTTGTTGACCCCCATGGCCCACCAATCTAGGAGCCTTGACCTCCTACACCTTTGTGTCGGGTCTATCACCTCGGTTTGCACCATTGGATGCTACACTAGTGACCTCCTTCTATTCCTCCCCACACCCGAGGAGCCCGACCTTCTCCTCAATTTGGAGCTTCTTATATCGGGTGGAAAGTCAAGCCCTTCCCTCATGGTCGACCCACTCACAAAGAACTTCGGCCCAATTATCTCATTAGAGGAGGATGACCCACCACCACTTGAGGATCTTGAGGACATAGGGCCCCTACCCTTCGATAACCCTTTTTATGATCCCTTTGATCCCTTCCAATGGGGGTCAAAGAACCCATGGGACCCAACCACCTTATCCACCACCCACCTTTCCCTATCCCAACCCACCATGTTTGACCCAATCCACCCCATCCTAGACCCGGGTTGCCCCTTGAGAGCCATGACCTTGGGTCACATATCCCTAGGTAATAAAGTTGTGCCCCACCCCATGATGACCACCTTCTTAGATCCATTCGATCCTTTCCAATGGGAGTTCAAGGGTTGTCCCACATCTATACACATGGAAGTCACCTTTGGGAAAAGCATGCATGTATCTAGGCTTACCATACCCCTTGGCATGAACACTATATTGGGTCCATTCATTCATATCACCCACATGTCAAGTAGAAAGTATGAGTGGTCCATATTCGGATGTCATGGTCCACCGTCATGCATCATGGGTCTTAAGTATGTCAAAGGCATCTACGGATGTCCGGGTCCCCCAATATTTATGACCAATTTACATGATAGGGCCACCTACGGGTGCCCCGGCCCACCTAGGCTAACCAAAGTCTACACTGCATCATTACACGATAGGTCTACTTTTGGTTGCCCAGGTCCACCCATCACCCCTAGAATGTCTGCATTCACAACATTACGTAAAGAGATCCGTAAGCACATTAACAAGAAGAATGTGACTTATAAAAGGCGAGCCGACTCTCATCGACGGCACCAAGAATTCCATGAGGGTGACTTTGTGATGGTAAGGACGGAGAGGCTCTCCCCGGGAGCCATCTCCAAATTGAGGCCACATGGGGCTGGTCCCTTCCAGGTCCTGAGGCGCATTGGTGCAAATGCCTATGAGTTAGATCTCCCCGAGGAATATGAGGTAAGTCCCACATTCAGTGTCACCGACCTAGTGCCATATAAGGGACCCACGGTGGTACCTAGTGAGGATATTGAGCCTATTCCCTCTGTTGAGAGAGCACCCACCCGTGAGGAGAGTCCACCAGCCAAGAGAGCCCAGCGTGAGCACATTGAACGAATATTGGATGAACATGTCACTACCACCAGGAGCAAGGTATACGAGCGCTATCTCGGCAGGAGGATAGATCGGTCTCGTTCGGAAGACTTGACGGCAGTACCACTTCTACACCCTCCGAGGAGGGAAGGACACTTACTCGACGGAGTCGAGTTCTCCGCACCCCGAGAGTATGATGGGGACATCACCTCCCATGCCCACGTTCACAGCTCGTCTCCTCGCCCCGGTTGCATCCGGAATGTTCTAGTCATTTAATTTTGAGTCTTATGTAATTTTTATTTGAGTCATTTGATGTATTTTCCCTTTTATTTGAGTCATGTTCTTAGGTCTTGTGTTCATTTCCCTAAATTTGAGTGTCATCAGGTTGTCTAGTTAGCTATTGGGCCCAATTCATTGGGCTTGGCCCAAGGACTCTCCCCTACCCCCTCGGTTATTTGTCATTGAGTCAATTGTCAGGGACTTTTGTAGAAATGTGGGTTTCCTATATATAGGACCCCATTCCCCCATTTCAACTTAATGAATCAATGAATGAAAAACTTGCCATTTTGAGAGTTTACACTTCTTATCTAGTGGAGAGATTCCATTTTTGGGGTGAGAAGCCCTAGGGGAGAGATTCCCCACCCTTCCCTCTCTTAATCTCTCTTTTTCACTCCACTTTCTCTCTCCTCAACACCCAAATTCGAATTTTATTCTCTCTCCTCCCTTCCCAACCACCTCCACTCCCCACCTACCCCATTTAAGCCTCTTCCCATTCCCCACAACCCTCATCAATACTCCACCCCTTCTCAAGACCCCCTCCACCAATCCTCTCCTCACCATCCAACCCCCAACTACCCCTCCCACTTTCCCAAGCACCCTTCCCACTACCCCAAGCACCCCTTCCCTTCCCCAACACAACCCCCCCATTCCCAAGACAAAAAAATTAACCCCACCCTTAAACCTATTTTCGAATATCCTCTCCCTCTCTCCATTCCAACCAAATTCGCAGTCCCCACTACCACCATCTGTTGGACCCTCTTCCAGACCTTATTCTCCACCTCCCACACCTTAGAACACCCCCTCCAAGACCCCCTTACAACCAGGGGTCACTCCCACACTCATCTACCCCCTTCCCCTTCTTCTTTCTTGGTCATTGGAAGCTACTTCGAAGTTGCAGTTTGCTGTCCAGAGCTTGCATATGAACCAGCAACTTGCAGCAGCCACCATGACTTCCTCCGGAAGAGTTTGAAGGCACAAGAGGCATCCACAGAAGCGTCTCCCTATCTTCTGCACAACAGAAGTGGTTTCGTCTTCATCCGAGCTGTGTGCTGCCCGAGAGCTCCGTTCTTCCACAACAGTGTAGAGCTGCCCCTGCTGTGTACCAGAACCAGCGTAGAAGCTTCACCACGACAAACCTTTGAAGAATCAGTCCCAGAGCTCTTCTTCAAAGTTCTTCATCGCCCAGTCTACTTCCAGAATCAAGAAACATAACTTCATTCTGCGTTCGTGATCCAGAGTTCTCATGTTTCTCCCTCAGCTACGCAGATCTGCTACCCACAGTCTGCACCGACCAGTCGCCATTGTTCTGCATCCCCTAGTCTTATCCGACATCGGTTGGCTTCCCCGTCAGTTTTGCTGTGAAGAGGACTCGTCCTCGATTCCAAAAACTCTGACGGCGCTTGATTCCGAGGTCGGGAGCTGTCGGGGCATTCTCTGTAATATGCTGTTAGAAGTCTGCAGCGACCTATCTGAGAATCTGAGGCTCTGTTCAAACCTCTATCCCGGTTAGCAGCGAGTCCAGAAGAAATTAAAGAAATTCTGAGGCATTCCCTTCCCAGCTACGAAGATTTTCCCACCAGTCTCGCCACCATAAAAATTCCTGAGCGGGTTCTACAGCAGCAAAACCAACTATCTGTCCCTGTTCGTAGACAGCAGGCAGATTTGGTGCCGTCACTTAGTCATCCCACTTTACTCTAATTTCCCCACCCCGCTTGGCCGGCTGAAGGCCCCTCCCTGCGTGGAGGTAGTATTGTTTGTAATCTCATTAACCCCCACCCCAAGATCCCCCTCCTGCAAGAGGTGTAGTGGTGTAACTTGTTTGGGACCCCTAACCCGAGGAGCACTACCACTCCTCCATCCCCACCCGGCCAACTTGAGACCGACCTTTGGTTTCCACCCCCACCACCACCAATAAATCACCTCTCAACCATCATAACTACACTTCGCAACCAAGTCCTCTCCCTTAAGACCCAAATAAACCAAGCATCCACCTCTCAACCAAATCCCCTAAAGGTCCCCACACTCCAACCAAAACCCCCTTCCGCAAACCTTACTATCCAAACTCAATTGGCCCCCACTTCCCCCCCTCCACAACCGGCCGATCCCAAGTGGAAGAGACCCCTAACCGACCTAGTTTCCCCAATAAGAACCACCACTCATCCTATTCTCACCATTCAAGCCCAACTGGACCCCGTATCCATCCCTCCACCTAGACCCATGACGGCCACCACCACCCAACCCACAATCCCTCACCAAATCCACACCCCACAATTCCCCTTGGTCCCCACCACTATCTCTCCATCATCCCCTACAAAGGGTACACCCCCCAATCAACCCAAACTGAACCAACCCACCTTCCACTTCCAACCCCAACTCTACCCCAATCTAGGCCACCACTACTTCCACTCCCAACCCAAATTCGACCTCACTCACCACCCCGGGTGCACCATGCCCCAACCCTCATCACCCCATCTCCAAAAGACCTTCTCATTCCCTTGAGAAAGGAGGCCACACCCACTCACATAGGAATAGTTGCTAGCCCCGACCCTCTCCCCGCCTATAAGGAAGCCCGAGTTCACACCAATGGTGAGGAAGAGCCTCAACCCGTCACCACTTCAAATAATCTAGATCTTCAAGAACCACAAACCCTCACAAAAGGCACTATAATCATAGATGGGCCCCTAGCTAGATGGCTAAAGGAGAGACCAATTCACCCCATCATGTCCTATGTTTGCCCTCCCATAGAGCAAAACCTTCCCATTATACCCTTCTCATCCTATCACACCATAATCCAAACATCCTACCAAGTGGAAACCTTAGAGGACCTTCTCAAGGCCTTAGCTTGGCAATATGAGTTGACCGGCTTGTTGACCCCCATGGCCCACCAATCTAGGAGCCTTGACCTCCTACACCTTTGTGTCGGGTCTATCACCTCGGTTTGCACCATTGGATGCTACACTAGTGACCTCCTTCTATTCCTCCCCACACCCGAGGAGCCCGACCTTCTCCTCAATTTGGAGCTTCTTATATCGGGTGGAAAGTCAAGCCCTTCCCTCATGGTCGACCCACTCACAAAGAACTTCGGCCCAATTATCTCATTAGAGGAGGATGACCCACCACCACTTGAGGATCTTGAGGACATAGGGCCCCTACCCTTCGATAACCCTTTTTATGATCCCTTTGATCCCTTCCAATGGGGGTCAAAGAACCCATGGGACCCAACCACCTTATCCACCACCCACCTTTCCCTATCCCAACTCACCATGTTTGACCCAATCCACCCCATCCTAGACCCGGGTTGCCCCTTGAGAGCCATGACCTTGGGCCACATATCCCTAGGTAATAAAGTTGTGCGCCACCCCATGATGACCACCTTCTTAGATCCATTCGATCCTTTCCAATGGGAGTTCAAGGGTTGTCCCACACCTATACACATGGAAGTCACCTTTGGGAAAAGCATGCATGTATCTAGGCTTACCATACCCCTTGGCATGAACACTATATTGGGTCCATTTATTCATATCACCCACATGTCAAGTAGAAGTATGAGTGGTCCATATTCGGATGTCATGGTCCACCGTCATGCATCATGGGTCTTAAGCATGTCAAAGGCATCTACGGATGTCCGGGTCCCCCAATATTTATCATCAATTTGCATGATAGGGCCACCTACGGGTGCCCCGGCCCACCTAGGCTAACCAAAGTCTACACTGCATCATTACACGATAGGTCTACTTTTGGTTGCCCAGGTCCACCCATCACCCCTAGAATGTCTGCATTCACAACATTGCATAAAGAGATCCATAAGCACATTAACAAGAAGAATGTGACTTATAAAAGGCGAGCCGACTCTCATCGACGTCACGAAGAATTCCATGAGGGTGACTTTGTGATGGTAAGGACGGAGAGGCTCTCCCCGGGAGCCATCTCCAAATTGAGGCCACATGGGGCTGGTCCCTTCCAGGTCCTGAGGCGCATTGGTGCAAATGCCTATGAGTTAGATCTCCCCGAGGAATATGGGGTAAGTCCCACATTCAGTGTCACCGACCTAGTGCCATATAAGGGACCCACGGTGGTACCTAGTGAGGATATTGAGCCTATTCCCTCTGTTGAGAGAGCACCCACCCGTGAGGAGAGTCCACCAGCCAAGAGAGCCCAGCGTGAGCACATTGAACGAATATTGGATGAACATGTCACTACCACTAGGAGCAAGGTATACGAGCGCTATCTCGGCAGGAGGATAGATCGGTCTCATTCGGAAGACTTGACGGCAGTACCACTTCTACACCCTTCGAGGAGGGAAGGACACTTACTCGACGGAGTCGAGTTCTCCGCACCCCGAGAGTATGATGGGGACATCACCTCCCATGCCCACGTTCACAGCTCGTCTCCTCGCCTCGGTTGCATCCGGAATGTTCTAGTCATTTAATTTTGAGGCTTATGTAATTTTTATTTGAGTCATTTGATGTATTTTCCCTTTTATTTGAGTCATGTTCTTAGGTCTTGTGTTCATTTCCCTAAATTTGAGTGTCATCAGGTTGTCTAGTTAGCTATTGGGCCCAATTCATTGGGCTTGGCCCAAGGACTCTCCCCTACCCCCTCGGTTATTTGTCATTGAGTCAATTGTCAGGGACTTTTGTAGAAATGTGGGTTTCCTATATATAGGACCCCATTCCCCCCATTTCAACTTAATGAATCAATGAATGAAAAACTTGTCATTTTGAGAGTTTACACTTCTTATCTAGTGGAGAGATTCCATTTTTGGGGTGAGAAGCCCTAGGGGAGAGATTCCCCACCCTTCCCTCTCTTAATCTCTCTTTTTCACTCCACTTTCTCTCTCCTCAACACCCAAATTCGAATTTTCTTCTCTCTCCTCCCTTCCCAACCACCTCCACTCCCCACCTACCCCATTTAAGCCTCTTCCCATTCCCCACAACCCTCATCAATACTCCACCCCTTCTCAAGACCCCCTCCACCAATCATCTCCTCACCATCCAACCCCCAACTACCCCTCCCACTTTCCCAAGCACCCTTCCCACTACCCCAAGCACCCCTTCCCTTCCCCAACACAACCCCCCCATTCCCAAGACAAAAAAATTAACCCCACCCTTAAACCTATTTTCGAATATCCTCTCCCTCTCTCCATTCCAACCAAATTCGCAGTCCCCACTACCACCATCTGTTGGACCCTCTTCCAGACCTTATTCTCCACCTCCCACACCTTAGAACACCCCCTCCAAGACCCCCTTACAACCAGGGGTCACTCCCACACTCATCTACCCCCTTCCCCTTCTTCTTTCTTGGTCATTGGAAGCTACTTCGAAGTTGCAGTTTGCTGTCCAGAGATTACAGATGAACCAGCAACTTGCAGCAGCCACCATGACTTCCTCTGGACGAGTTTGAAGGCACAAGAGGCATCCACAGAAGCGTCTCCCTATCTTCTGCACAACAGAAGTGGTTTCATCTTCATCCGAGCTGTGTGCTGCCCGAGAGCTCCGTTCTTCCACAACGGCGTAGAGCTGCCCCTGCTGTGTACCAGAACCAGCGTAGAAGCTTCACCATGACAAACCTTTGAAGAATCAGTCCCAGAGCTCTTCTTCAAAGTTCTTCATCGCCCAGTCTACTTCCAGAATCAAGAAACATAACTTCATTCGGCGTTCGTGATCCAGAGTTCTCATTTTTCTCCCTCAGCTACGCAGATCTGCTACCCACAGTCTGCACCGACCAGTCGCCATTGTTCTGAATCCCCTAGTCTTCTCCGACATTGGTTGGCTTCCCCGTTAGTTTTACTGTGAAGAGGACTCGTCGACCATTCCATAAACTCTGACGACGCTTGATTCCGAGGTCGGGAGCTGTCGGGGCATTCTCTGTAATATGCTGTTAGAAGTCTGCAGCTACCGGTCTGAGAATCTGAGGCTCTGTTCAAACCTCTATCCCGGCCAGCAACGACTCTAGAAGAAATTAAAGAAATTCTGAGGCATTCCCTTCCCAGCTACGAAGATTTTCCCACTAGTCTCGCCACCAGAAAAATTCCTGAGCGGGTTCTACAGCAGCAACACCGACTATCTGTCCCTGTTCGCAGACAGCAGGCAGATTCGGTGCCGTCACTTAGTCATCCCACTTTACTCTAATTTCCCCGCCCCGCTTGGCCGGCTGAAGGCCCCTCCCTGCGTGGAGGTAGTATTGTTTATAATCTCATTAACCCCCACCCCAAGATCCCTCTCCTGCAAGAGGTGTAGTGGTGTAACTTGTTTGGGCAGGTCAAGCTACCCCGACGCGGCGTGTGGGGATCCACTCGCCTCCCCGCTCGCCCTCGTCTCCGAGCGGGACCGGTTTCTTCAAACCGGTTGAGTAAGTGCTCTAAACTTTGCTCTAATTTAGGCTTGTTCTTTCAATATTGGTTCATAACTCCGCTGGCCGTGAGTGAGAGCTCGATCCTCAAGCCCCGTTGTCTTGAGTGATCACCGTGGGGAAGAGAGTAACAGGTGCCCTTGGCACTTCGTCGGCCCCATTGAATTAGGGCATCCACATCCTTGGGTATCAAACTTTGGCCTTGCTGGCCCTCTACCAGCAAGGGTCCAACCCCACATCCTCCACTTGGCATCGCCAAGTCACCCCAGGCTTGGGTGAGCGACGAGAGAGCGGCGGCCCAATTCGGCCCATTTAAATGCGATTGTGCTTGCTTGCCTTAAGTCCTTGGTTGTGTCACATCACTCCCCTGTGGCCGCAGCTGTTGTGGTCGCCCCTGCCGCGGCTATGGCAGAAGACCCTATCTCTCCCGCCTCCAAGACACCTTCTTCAACATGTGGGGTGGTGTCGACCGCTCCTTGAGCTAAGGTCAAACAAAAGGGTGTCAAAAATGAAGACGTCATGAAAGGAACACTCCTTTAGACCACGAGAGAAAGTGATGTCACCTTCATCCGCTTGCTGAGTGGCCTCTTTCTGAGTGGCAAATTGCTCGAACGATGGCACTTCAGGTAGAGGAGTCTTAGCCGCACCAGTCGAAGGCTACTTGGAAGAGGTTTTCCGAGCTTTCTTCGCTCGGCCTATTGCAACTTTCATCGCAGAGGCCTCTCTCTTTTTGCCAGGTGGCAATGGAGTGGTGCTCGACGCCGGTGCAGGAACCTCAAAATATTCCGGCTTCTGGGCCTAAGAGATGATTTTTCTATAAAGCCCTTGCTGCTTTATATCTGGACGGTCTGTCAAATGAAGCGCATGCCGTTATAAAAAGAGCTGAGCAATGAACCACTCTACATGTCAACTGAAGAGAACTTAGCTGCCCGGCCGCTGTAATAAGATGAAAGTGACCAATACTGATAAGCCACTTCCTTGCTTCGGGATGCAACCTCCCGAACAAGCCAGTAGATGTCGCCAATCTTCTTGCACTTCTCGGCTAGGCCTGCTAAATCTGCATGACCATGAGAAGCTATGCAATGATATAAGCTGAGGTGGTCGAAGCCCCAGACGTCGGCATAATGAAAAGATACAAACAAAGGCTTGTCTAGGACAGTCGCTATGGGACTGTCAAGGGTCAGTCCGTGGATGTTCATCAAGACAAACAGCCAAGACATATGTTGATAATATGTCAGGGTCCTGTCTTCTCTGTTGACAAATGCCCGGTACGGGCAAAAGCGGTCCACCTTGCACTTCCATGAAACTGCTTTGGAGAGTGGCTCCTCAATGGGGAACGGGTACTGCTGAAGCTCCAGGCGGGAACCACCAATCTGACACAGATGTTCTAGATTCTGCGTGAAAGTATCTTCATCTATGTCGGCAAGTACAGGCACCAGCGGCTCAGTTGCTTCCTCTTTTGCGGCTTTTCTGCCTACTATATATACCTCTACCTCATTCGGATGTTGGGAGAACAGCCTTTTCAAATGGGCTTCTTCAATATCGAAAACTGGCCTAGGCTGCTGGCTCAGGAAGGTGCGCTCAGCTACATCCCAGCATGCCACCCTGGCATTGCGATAAAAGCCCGTTAGAGCATTCCACCACTTCACATACTTTGAAGTGACCCGGGGAACCCGGGTCAGCATCAGCACTCTGAAGACATTCGCGTCCCGGCGGTGAAAGTAGTCCCACCAGGAGCGACCCTCAGCTACAACAGTCGAGCCGTGCTTCGACCTGCTGTCCAGGGGAAACAGGGCCGCCGAAGGTGAGATATGCTGATCATAGCCGAAATTTCGGCCAAACCTAAAAGAATAGTAAGGTTCTAAATGAACCGCGCCCCCCTTCCTGAACACTAAGACACTGGGGCGAATTGACAGAGCCCAGTCAATGAGCTCGGGCTCCAAAATTGGCCGGGTCACTGTGTTGCCTGAAATAAAATGTGTGAAAGTCTCAACTGCCTCGAGCTTACATTCACGATGGCGGTTCACCAATGGAGAAGAATGTGCGGCCAAATTCTAAAAATGGATGGTCCCCGCTGAATCCATCGGGACCCTTATCAACCGGCCTCGGATGGAGAAAAGTTGCTGAGACACTGGACGGGGTTCAGTACTAGCAAACTCCAGCATCCTGGGATACAATGTTACTGTCTGCAGAGTCCTGGGAGCCAGCTCTGGGAACAAATTGCACACCCATGCATTGAAGAAATGAAACGGCCCCACTGTTCTGAAAGAGCGTGGGACCCGATGCCTATGAATATCTCCAAGAGATTTGTAGATCAGGCAGAGTACTGCTGGGCATAGTGCAAGTTGCATGCACCAAGCCATCTGACAAGCCGGGTATATTGCTTCCGGCCTAATGACTGTCTCATCTCCCTGTGGGAGAGAAAAAGTGCACAACCAAAAGGTGGGGTAAGCCGCGCAATGCGTAAGGGGATCTGCCCCAGTGGGATTCGGTCCTCCGCGACTAATCCGTCGAAGGGAAGAGGGCAGCGCCGACTTGAACTTGGGCGGTCTGCTGGGCTTACCCGCAACAGAAGCTACATGAAGGACTTCACTGTACTTCAGAGGGCCACCGAAGAAATACTGAATCCAATGTCCTACTCGGACTCTCAATTTGCTGCTTTTCTCTCGAGGTCGATACCCCTTTGAGGACCCCCTATTCAGCGCCAAGCAGAGGGAGCGGTACGCTTTCATTAAGTACCGGTATGAGTAGCCGAAATAATATTCACCTTCACCATCTATCTCATCCTTGACGAAGTCATGAAGTCAGACCTCCTCATAGGGCTCTCCGTTGATCGGCAGACCCGACAGCTGTGACAGGCTCCAGACGTCCAGAGAAGTTTCGCCCTCTGCTGTGTAGAAAGTATTGAACTGCGGGCAGAACACTTCGAACATACCGTAGCACAACCCTTTCGAGATAGGATACCTGAAACGGGATGCATACACACTGTGATACACCCCGGCCCTGACCAGCAACGGCGCATACTCCTTAAGAACATATTCTGTGAATTCTACCGCTCATACACGGAAGAGATGGGCATCGATCACTTTCGTGTCTGCAAACCACCCAGCAGCCAACTGGAATTTGAACTGGACAGGCAAGCAGTTCAGGACGAATGGCTCGTCCCTATAGCCCCATTTGATGGGCGCCATAAATAAACCATAGCCGGGCTTTTCTCTGTTGACCCGACCTGCAGTGGTATCCCACCTAGCTGGTGTGAATTCTGGAGCCCGTGTCAGCATTTTCTGCTCTGCCTCCAGCTCTGTCACCCCCAAGACGGCATTCCATTTGCGTCGCGCTCCCGGGAGGTAGATGGTGTCACTGCGGTACACAGAACCTTTCAGGCTATCCCGGTCCAACAACATGGCCCGCTCCACCATCCGAGCTAGCATGAAATCTCTCTTCCCTGAGACGCTGAAGGTGCAGATGAACGGTGCAAGGTGCCGATCCTTCGGGAAGTCCGGGTGATACTCGTCGTCGCGATTGAAGTCCAACCCTCCCTCGACGGTCACTACGCGAGACGAGGATACCGTGTCTGTTTCAAAGTCAGAGGATTCATCAACTATAGCGATCCTCCCAAGACCCCGGTCCAGTTGTCCGACGTTCCTCCAGGTCACAACAGGGACAGACACCCTACCCTGGGAGGAAGCGTCAACGTCAGCAGCGCCGGAAGCAACACGGCTGGAAGAAGAGGCCATTGCAGCAGCTACATACAAAAATCAAGGGAAAATAAGATGATATGAAGAAGAAAATAGAAAAAAATATCTCAAGGAAAATTTTGATAGCATCTCCCCTTATCCGGGGTATGCCCAGATGTCAAATAGGAGAGCACCCACCAAGAGGGGGTGACTCCGCAATAAAGAGAGACGTAGTCTCGAAGGAGAAAACAGTCAAGGGGAGGCTCCCCACGCCGATCGCAGAAGCAGTGGAAGAAGAAGAGGCCGAAGAGAGACAGAGCTCGGTGAGAAATGAGCTCTCTCCACCCTCTCAGCGCCTATATAGGCCAAGCCAAAAGGCGCACCGAGACGGCCTTCGCGCCGATAGCCAAACACGCCAAAAGGCGTGATGAGGACATCACCAGCTTTCCTCTTGTTCGAGGATCCATATGCTCGCCAGCTATGCTACATCTTGTCCGCCACTATATTTCGAGTCATATGATGTAATTTTCATTTTCTTATCATGTACTTTTCCTTTTATTTGAGTCCAATACCTAGGTTAGGTAGCTATTTACCTAAGTCTAGAGTAAATATGTTGGTTAATGGGCCCAATTATATGGGCTAGGCCCAGGGGCGCCCCCTTC
This sequence comes from Amorphophallus konjac, assembly GCA_022559845.1. Taxonomy (NCBI): domain Eukaryota; kingdom Viridiplantae; phylum Streptophyta; class Magnoliopsida; order Alismatales; family Araceae; genus Amorphophallus; species Amorphophallus konjac. The sequence goes on along the minus strand of CM040122.1, from coordinate 183,025,659 downwards.
CCCTTGGTTAAGTGTTAGTAGTCCAAAAGTCAGGACTTATGTGAAAATGTGGGATTCCTATAAATAGGACCCCAATCCCTCATTTGAAGGCTAATGAAGTATTGATAAAATTACCACAAGAATTTGTGCCTCTCTCTCTAGCTCTCTCTCTCTATTTCTCTCTCTCTCTCTAAAGGGGGCGAACCCCATTCTCTCTCCTCCCCACCCCCAAATTCGAAATTCACTCTCTCTCCTCCCTATTCACCTCTAATTAAGACCCCTCCCCCTTCCCCATACCTCCCATTTAAGTCCCCTCCAACCCCTAGGTGGAATCCCCTTCTCCTAGGCACCTCTCCCTCCTCCCAAGCAACCTTTCCCCTTCCCCATACAACCTTTCATTTTCCCAAGGGAGAATCCCTTCTCCCAAGCACCCCTTCCCCTCCCCAAGGCAACCCTTCCCATTCCCTAGGCCCCCATTAACCCCTCCATTAACCCACCATTCAAAACAAAGGAGAGATCTCTCCTCCCTCTCTCCTTCCCAACCCAAATTCGCATCTCCCCCTCCCTCCACTTGCTAGACCACCTCCCAGCCCCCTTTCTGCCCCTCCCACACCTTGAATCACCCCCTAACAGACCCCCACATAGTCAGGTGTCACCCCCACACCACCCATCCACCCCATCTACTCCGTCTCCCATCACCTTTCATCACCCTATCCATCTCAGTTCGCAGGCAGCAGTTGTAGCCCGACTTGCAGAGACAGCCCCGGTGCTTTCCGACGTCATCTGGAGGTTCACCATACATCGCCGGAAAGGTCATCCAGTCTTCTTCGCAGGTGAGGTGGAATTGTCTCGTTCCGACTTCACTACAGATCGTGGTGCCCATTCTCGTTTGACTGCGCAACCGGGACCAGAACCTGGACCAGAGCTGCAGTGCAGAAGCTCCCACGGTCACACCCCATCACTTCTAAAGGCGCCACTCAGCCGAGGTCTTCTACATCCAATCTACTTCCATCAGCAGAAGACGGCATCCCATTTGGCATCCGGAGGAATGTTTTCCAATTTTTCTCCCCCGGGTGCGCAAATCCGGCCACTCAGGACCTGACCCGACACCTCCCCACTCAACGAGCTCTCTCTCTCTTCCCCGACATCATCTCATGCCCAGCTTGGTTGCTGCTCGGAGAAGGCTCATCCACGGTCGTCCTCAACTTGGTCCCGCATCATTTGGACTTCGGGAGCGGGCGTGGTGGCTTCGTCCATCTGCTGTTGCACCCTGGGAGCAGTCCGAGCCTGATCGCAGGGACCCTGTTCCAGAGCCCTGCCCCTGCCTGGTGACGACTTCGGACCCATCCACAAAAATTCACAGACGTGTCGGGTTCTGTCAGCGACGTTTCAACGCTGGTTTCGTCAGTTTTTGAGTTCGGGAGCATCCGCAGTACATTCGACTGTGAGTACCTGTCAGCTGGCGGAACAGGCAGGCAGAACCGACGGTGGGATCAATCGGCTACCTCCTTAGCTAGTTTCCCTTCCCCGCCTGGCCGGCTTAGCGCCCCTCCCTGCGTGGAGGTAGTGTTTGAATGTAACCTCTATTCTCCCCACCCCACGATCACCCTCCTGCGTGAGGAGTAGTTTTGTACTAGCAGGTCGTCGGCTGAAGCAACATCGGCGCGGCGTGTGGGTAGCCCACGCTTCCCCGCTCGCCCTCGTCTCCGACCAGGATCGGTGTCTTCACACCGATCAGGTGAGCTTCGGGTTGCCCTACTCTACTGGAATTGCTTTGCTTGTTTAGTAATGCTTCTTAGTGCCGTCGGTCGGTGAGTGAGTGCCCGATCTCAAAATATCATCAATTTGAGTGCCACCGCGGAGCGAGTTGTGAGAGAGCCACTACATCCCACGCCCTTGGCGTGCTGGCCGCCCACGGAATTGGGGCATCCCAGGCCCTTAGGGGTTCAGCTCAAGCTAGTCAAATCCCCGGAAAGGCTGAGGTCCAACCTCGGACCCTCCCCATCATCGCCGGTCCGCCTACGACCCGGGTGTGCGCGACGCGGGTGAACCCGCTTGAGTGGGTCCGCCGTTCGGTTCGGTTGCTTGCAATTCTAGGTCCGAGGGGTCGTGTCTCATCAAATTGGTATCAGAGCATCATCATCCTTAGGTGTGTCGCATCAATTGGTATCAGAGCAAGTTTTAGACTTGTCTCTACGAGTCTAGTCCTAGGGCATTATCAATTGAGTCTCCCTTGCATCATGTTTTCCATCACTCCATTGCATGACCACCCTAGGGAGATGCCCCAAATATCCATGGACCGATTTTACACTGTCACTAACAAGATTCATAACTATATAGATACCCTCACCACCCGGCTTGATCGGATTGAAGCAAAAAGGAACCACGGCCCTAGAGCTTGGTCACCTCGGGATGAATTTGGATGGGAAGCCAAAGGACCCCTAGATTCATTGGAAGAGATAAGGATTAAGATTAGGAAGATCTTCACTCCCCGACCTTCCCACTCCTACCTTGAGAACCATAACCCGAGGAGCACTCCCACTCCCCCTTTCCCTCCCAGTCAACCTAAGACCTCCCTTAGGGCCCAAACTCCACCACCCCAAATGATTCCAATCCCGATCACCACCACCATTCAAACCAAATTGGCCACCACCCAACCCAAAATTCTCCATCAAACCCACACCCCACAAGCTTCCACAAATCCTCCTCCCACCCCTTTCCAAAAGGAACTTAAGAAGGTGACCGAAGTATATGAGGCTCCCCTAGATTGGGAAGAAGAATATGAAGCCCAATTGGATCAAGAGAACTCAATCCTTCCCAAAGAAAACCCACTGGGCCAAATTGGGTGCACCCTCCCCTATAAGTTACAAGATGCCCAACCTAGGCCTCCACTACTACCTCTCCCCATTCTATCCCAAGTCCCCCATTACCCACCACCCAAAGAGCACCACATGCCAGTCATCATCACCCCACCCACAAAGGACCTACTCACCTCTTTGGTAGAGGAAACCATGATCCCCACACCCGACCCCCTAGTAGGGAACACCACAGAACCACTCCCCATCTTGGAGGAAAGTCATGGCCAAAACGAGGAAGAAATTTCACCTTTCATGCCACCCCCAATTTGGAGTGAACTTATCATAAGTGGGCCCTTGGTTAGATGGCTTGTGGAAAACCAGGCTCACCCTATCCTGCCCCATGCTTACCCTTCCATGGAACAACACCTCCCCATAGTACCCTTATCCACCTATCACACCACAATCCAATCATCCTATCAGGTGGAAACATTAGGGGATCTTCTTAAGGGTATAGCTTGGCAAATGGAGCTAACTGGCATGTTGACTACTGTAGCCGACCGACCTAGGAGCCTTGACCTCCTACACCTATGTGTCGGATCCATCTCCTCCATTTACACTGTGGGTTGCTACACTAGCGACCTTCTTTTACTCCTCCCTACACCCGACGAGCCCGATGCTATCCACAAACTAGAGTTGCTTGTCTCGGGTAGAACAACTAGCCCTCCATTCATGGCCGACCATCCCACCAAAAACTTTGGCCCGATCATTTTACTTGAGGAGGAGAGTCCGCCATCCAATGGTTGTGAGGACCATGAGGACCTAGAGTTCCTCTCCTTAGGTGACCCTTACCATGACCCCTTCGATCTCTTCCTATGCCCCCCCACCTTACTCACCACCAACCTTTTCCTACCCCAACCGACCTTATTGGACCAAGCCCACTCCATTTTCCTAGACCCCTTTGACCCCTATGAGTGGAAACCCTCACACCAAGCCATACACATAAAAGAAACCATTTGGATGGGAATGCATGTGCCCCTACATTTTGCATCATTTGGTAGGGCTAGTAAGCCCAGTCCTCTCATACATGTCCCACACACTTTAGGCCCAATGCATGACTGGCTCACATTTGGATGTGCTGGTCCTCCCTCATTCATCATTGATCATATGCATGCTAGGAGCATCTACGGGTGTCCGGGTCCCCCGGCATTCATCACCACTTTGTGTGATAGGATCCCCTATAGATACCATGGCCCTCCAACCATTGTTATGAAGCCCATGCATGATAGGGCCACTTGTGGCTGCCCCGGTCCACCTAAGTTCATCAAGGTCCACATGGCATCACAGCCTGATAGGTCAATTTACGGTTGCCCCGGTCCACCTTTACACACCAAGCTTTTCACACCCACACCGCATCATAGTGCATGGCATACGCATACACGCAAGCAATTCGCAATGAGCGGTGAGGTTCACAAAGAGCTGATAAGAGCTCGCGAGCGCCACTTGGAATTTCCAGTAGGCGATTTGGTGATGATGGCATCGGAGTGGCTCTACCTTAGGGTCACCTCCCATTCGAGGGCACGAGGACTTGGACCTTTCCCTGTTCCTAGTGGCTTTGGCAACACAGCTTGTGGATTGAATTTACCAATGGGTTATGGGATATACCCCACTTCTCACGTGGCAGACCCGGCACCCTATATGGGCACCGCGGTGGATCCTAGTGAGTGCTTTGAGCCTATACCTTCCTTTAAGAGGGACACCCCAGAGAACCACCACAAAATAGCCTTGAGAGCCCGACGTGTGCACATGGGGGCAATACTATGCAAGCAGGGTTCCGTCGCCAGCAAGAGGGTGTGCCCAAGCCACCTTGAGAGGATGAAGGACCGTCCCCTGGTCGCAGATGCGGGTTGAGTTTGGAGGTTGAGGGTCGCCCTGAGCTGCTTTGGAGGACCGCTCCCCGGTGGGCCCATACTCGACGGAGTCGAGTTCTCCGCACCCCGGGGGTATGATGAGGACATCACCAGCTTTCCCTTGTTCGAGGATCCATATGCTCGCCAGCTATGCTACATCTTGTCCGCCACTATATTTCGAGTCATATGATGTAATTTTCATTTTCTTATCATGTACTTTTCTTTTATTTGAGTCCAATACCTAGGTTAGGTAGCTATTTACCTAAGTCTAGAGTCATTATGTTGGTTAATGGGCCCAATTATATGGGCTAGGCCTAGGGGCGCCCCCTTCCCCTTGGTTATGTGTTAGTAGTCCAAAAGTCAGGGACTTATGTGAAAATGTGGGATTCCTATAAATAGGACCCCAATCCCTCATTTGAAGGCTAATGAAGTATTGATAAAATTGCCACAAGAATTTGTGCCTCTCTCTCTAGCTCTCTCTCTCTATTTCTCTCTCTCTCTCTAAAGGGGGCGAACCCCATTCTCTCTCCTCCCCACCCCCAAATTTAAAATTCACTCTCTCTCCTCCCTATTCACCTCTAATTAAGACCCCTCCCCCTTCCCCATACCTCCCATTTAAGTCCCCTCCAACCCTAGGTGGAATCCCCTTCTCCTAGGCACCTCTCCCTCCTCCCAAGCAACCTTTCCCCTTCCCCATACAACCTTTCATTTTCCCAAGGGAGAATCCCTTATCCCAAGCACCCCTTCCCCTCCCCAAGGCAACCCTTCCCATTCCCTAGGCCCCCATTAACCCCTCCATTAACCCACCATTCAAAACAAAGGAGAGATCTCTCCTCCCTCTCTCCTTCCCAACCCAAATTCGCATCTCCCCCTCCCTCCACTTGCTAGACCACCTCCCAGCCCCCTTTCTGCCCCTCCCACACCTTGAATCACCCCCTAACAGACCCCCACATAGTCAGGTGTCACCCCCACACCCATCCACCCCATCTACTCCGTCTCCCATCACCTTTCATCACCCTATCCATCTCAGTTCGCAGACAGCAGTTGGAGCCCGACTTGCAGAGACAGCCCCGGTGCTGTCCGAAGTCATCTAGAGGTGCACCATACATCGCCGGAAAGGTCTTCCAGTATTCTTCGCAGGCGAGGTGGAATCGTCTCGTTCCGACTTCACTACAGATCGTGGTGCCCATTCTCGTTCGACTGCGCAACCGGGACCAGAACCTGGACCAGAGCTGCAGTGCAGAAGCTCCCACGGTCACACCCCATCACTTCTAAAGGCGCCACTCGGCCGAGGTCTTCTACATCCAATCTACTTCCATCAGCAGAAGACGGCATCCCGTTTGGCATCCGGAGGAACGTTTTCCAATTTTTCTCCCCCGGGTGCGCAGATCAGGCCACTCAGGACCTGACACGACACCTCCCCACTCAACGGGCTCTCTCTCTCTGCCCCGACATCGTCTCGTGCCCAGCTTGGTTGCTGCTCGGAGAAGGCTCATCCACGGTCGTCCTCGACTTAGTCCCGCATCATTTGGACTTCGGGAGCGGGCGTGGTGGCTTCGTCCATCTGCTGTTGCACCCTGGGAGCAGTCCGAGCCTGATCGCAGGGACCCTGTTCCAGAGCCCGCCCCTGCCGGTGACGACTTCGGACCCATCCACAAAAATTCACAGACGTGCCCGGGTCTGTCAGCGACGTTTCTACACTGGTTTCGTCAGTTTTTGAGTTCGGGAGCATCCGCAGGACATTCGACAGTGAGTACCTGTCAGCTGGCGGAACAGGCGGGCAGAACCGACGGTGGGATCAATCGGCTACCTCCTTAGCTAGTTTCCCTTCCCCGCCTGGCCGGCTTAGCGCCCCTCCCTGCGTGGAGGTAGTGTTTGAATGTAACCTCTATTCTCCCCACCCCACGATCACCCTCCTGCGCGAGGAGTAGTTTTGTACTAGCAGGTCATCGGCTGAAGCAACATCGGCGCGGCGTGCGGGTAGCCCACGCTTCCCCGCTCGCCCTCGTCTCCGACGGGATCGGTGTCTTCACACCTATCAGGTGAGCTTTGGGTTGCCCTACTCTACTGAATTGCTTTGCTTGTTTAGTAATGCTTCTTAGTGCCGTCGGTCGGTGAGTGAGTGCCCGATCTCAAAATATCATCAATTTGAGTGCCACCGCGGAGTGAGTTGAGAGTGTGACACTACAACCCACGCCCTCGGCATGCTGGACGCCCTTGAAATTGGGCATCCCTGGCCCATTGGGGACCATCCCTAGCGGGCCGTACCCTTGGAACCTTGAGGTCCAACCTCGGACCCTCCCCATCATCGCCGGTCCGCCTACGGACCCGGGTGTGCGCGGCGCGGGTGAACCCGCTTGAGTGGGTCCGCCGTTCGGTTCGGTTGCTTGCAATTCTAGGTCCAAGGGATCGTGTCTCATCAAATTGGTATCAGAGAATCATCATCCTTAGGCGTGTCGCATCAAGGCGCGCCGAAACGGCCCTCGCGCCGAAAGTCAAAATCGCCAAAAGGCACGCCGAGACGACCCACGCGCCGGGAGCAACCGTGTCGAAACCTAGCGCGCCGAGATGACGTCCGCGCCGAGATGACCATGCCGGGATCGTCGGTGGCGCCGTTCGATTCACCCAGGGTGCTGCAATCAGAAGATCAAATCAAGAATGCTGATACCTGTCCGAGTATACTGACAAAGTACTGGGATTGTCCAAGCAGAATGAAGACCCGGAGTCACAAGAATGAACAATGAACAGGAGCAGACCTGAAGAAATTACGAGGTGTGGTGCAGTGTGCACCCGCATGTCTCGTGTCACTCATTCTTCGCTTACGCCACCTACGGGTGGGGGGCATTTGGTGACACCTAAAATATACCAGAAGAGACCAAAGTAAATTCATAGCTTTGAAGACCAGTCGAGGGTGTGGCTCCTGTTCCATCCCTGAAAGTTCCGAGAATCAGAATAGAAGAGACCCGCTATTCCTAACACTTTGTTCAGCTAAAGCCATCCCTGGCTAGGCCGCTGTCCAGTACGGCTATCATTCTGGTAGTCGGGCTGATAAAACCATACCAACATTCAGGCAATCATCTGTCTGCTAAGAAAGGATGCTCAGATAATTCTGATTCTCCGAAGGTGGGATGCACAGTGCCTCACACGTGTTTGTGAATGCAAGGTGTTAAACAAACCCCATGAAGTCTTAATATATATGCCAAGAAGCCCTCTGTCGGAAGGAGTCCATTAGGTGGATCCAGTGCCGAATGACAGGAAAATGGGCCAAGCCCAAATGTAAACTGTGACGCGCCGAGGGTTGCCCACGCTGGGAAGATGGATGCTGGCGCGCTGGGAAGCTCAGGCGGAGAGGATGAGGGTCATCCCTCTATAAGAAGGCTACCCTTCGAAGAAAAAGAGAGAGAGGCAACAGAGAAAAAAGAGAGAAGGGGAAGAAAAGAGGGTGGAAGGAGATAGAAGAGTTAGCCACTGAAAGAAAGGGGAAGCTCGAGAGCCCTCCATAGAAGCTGAAGAAAAGAGAGGGGCAGAGGCTCGAAGGAAGAAGCCAGGTGGGGTGTGCCGTTCGACGTCCCGAGCAGCTGCAGCTCCTCTTCCCCCTTTCTCCTCTGTTTGAATACTGCTCCCCCTTTCTCCTCTGTCTGAATACTGCTCCCCCTTTTCGTTTGTGTCTCTGCTTTCTAGCATCTCTGCTCCCGTAGCACTGAATGCCAATGTAACCCTGTCCTCAGGGATAGAGTCGGTGTATGCTTTGGGTTGTGCTTTTCTTCTGAGTTGAATTTGTGTACGCCGCTTCAGAAGAAATATTTGATGAAAGATGGGCTGAGTTCTCCCCCATCATTATTCTCTTGTTTCTGCCTCTGCACTATATGCTATGAATATTGATGGCTGCGCATCTATGCATGCTTTATCGTTTTAGCTTTCTGAGTCTGTTGAATGTTCGTTCATCGTATGATTCTTTCAACTTTACACTCACAACGAGAGCCTGAGACAGCCTATCTCATGGCTTCTCATCTGTGAAACGAGAAAGGACGAATCCGAATCGTGAGGTTTCCGTGCATGGTTCTGCTCCCAGTGAGGCCCCAGAAGGAAGGTCGTCTCCACCCCGGACCATCCTCTCCACGATCGTCCGAATTGGTCTTCAAAATGTTGAACAAACCCTTTTTCTTTAAAATACTCAAAGCCCTTGCCTTCAAACCCCTATAAAACCTCACTTCAGGAAGCCTCCCGGCGCGAGCACCTCTCGGCGCAAGTCTCGTGCCGAGGGCTTGCCGCGCCGGTTGGGTTTCCTATTTCACGCCGAGGCCTAACTCCTTCTTCGCGCCGATACTTTTATACCTTCTGGCCACGTCCATGCGTTCATGCCGATGCCGTCAGGCCATGCCAGCCTTGCTCATCATACCCTGTCCTATGGAGACGCACTACCTTTCCCTCTATCCTCATGGGAGCCATATTAAAGGGGTCATTCCCCCACATTTTATAACCCTATTAAGTCGTGGAGTTCTGCCTCTGCATGTCCTTCATTGACTGTACAGGGGATATCACAACAGGGGATAAAGCCCCATATGATTTGGATCCCTTGGATCTCGGGCTACGCCCGGCTCTTATTTTGGTTTCTACTCCGACAGTTCATGAGTGGATGACCTATAATACCCTTTTGGCATACTCCCAAAATAAGGGGAGGTGCTATCAAAATTCGTTCAGAGGGTTATTCGGTCACATAGTGCGATGCTTTCACCGAAATTGTGCATTTAGCCCCCAACTGCGTGGCAAAGGGCTGAGCTATATCATCTCATGACACCTTGGTCGCCACATGGGATATACGTTACAGTTACACTGTCTCCTCAGACCCCTGCTGAATGAATCCACCCCCATCTTCTATCTCACCCAATTATTGCCATGAAATCCCCGTTGAATACAGAGGATCCCCTTGAACTCATAAGAACCCCTCATAATATCTGAAGAAAACCAAAAAAACGGCCACTGGCGCCACTGCCTCCCGGTGCCACCTCCTCCCGGCGCCAAACTCGCACCGGGTGAAGGGCGCGCCGGGAACCCTGCCGCGCCGTATGCCCTGCCGCGCCGTCTGCCTATCTTTCCAGCCACGTCGGTTGCCCATCGCGCCGGGATCCCCCTCGCGCCGACTCCTATCCACGCCGTTTCATCTTGTTAACAGCTGCCATCCAAACCCGATGTCTTAACAATCCCATTAGACCCAAATCCAGTCCAAACCCAAATGTCCCATTCCTGTCAACCTCCGTGCCAGCGTTCATCGCCTTATGAGGGAATCATGGTTCTTTACCCAGGTCCACGGGAGATATATTAATGGGGGTTTTACCCCTACATTATACCTAATACGATGTTTCTTCTGTCACCCCATTGACCCTCGGAGTTCTGCCCCTGCATGTCCTCCAATGGTCCTTTGAGGGGAACATGAACAAACGCTGTGGCAATGGACATTGTCCCGTCACACTCAAATCCTTTTTGGATCCAGGGCTACGCCCGCCTCTCTTTTGGCTTCCATCCCGGCATTCCGTGGGTGGATGACCTATTTTCCCCCTTTGGCATAGTCCAGAATAAGGGGACGTGCTGCCGGATTTGCGTTATAACATCATTATCATGTCCCGCGTAGCACGGTTTTCTATGCATGTTTCGCATCCCGTTAGCGGAGTTAGCGTAATAGTCGTATCTCATTTTGCCCCCGAGGCATCCTTTCTTGGCAATTAATCAAGGTTGTCCTTCTTTGGAAGGTCGTAATTAACGTCATAGCCTTTATGGTATGACGGACTCAGAGTCCTGACACGAATATCACAATCGACTGACTGAGTCGAGTCGAGCGCACAATGAATTGTCACTCCGGTGGCTGGCACGCCTAATAAACCCAGTAAAATAAACCCAAACAAAAAACATCCCCACACACTACCATGCATTTGTGAACCAAGTACATATTCTATATATATGGGAAGGGTGCCTAAGCCCCCACAACTCACGTATATGAGTGAGAGGACAAGCGGCCATTCCCACCGCAAAGTACATCATGCGTATAAAGAGCACAACATCACTGGTTCTCATTAAGGCGGAGAGAATATGCGTTAGAGAAATTCATACCGCGGTAGGGAGAACGGATCCATCAAAGGTAATGGGGGAAATTTGTGTCACCCATGAGGGCGTGGCCAGTGGCCATTAGACACAAAAGCCAGTGGGCGACGCAAAAACCACGTAGATGATCGTGAAGCTCTGTAGCCTTTAAGAAGGCCTCCTCATATTTGGAGGATGTCTCGATGATTAAAAGGGGAAGCAAGAACCACAAAAGCATAAATAATAGCATCCGAGAAAGTTCAGAAACAACGAATGTATTCATTCATAAAAGGCTCTTCTACAACATCCATTACATTTCCCACAGTTGGGCTCAACAAGAAAGTTAAAAGAGAAGCATTGTTGCCCCGAAGGGCTTTTACAGAACACATCGAAAAAGGAAGAAAAGAACTATGAACTGCCCTTGGGGCTTTGGTCACGGTGGAAACCCACCTATAAAACAAACCCATAGTACCAGACTCTGATCCTCGAATAGCAGCAGGAGAAGGCCAAGGCTGGAGGTGGGTGGCTCTCCTTCGACCTCTCCTCTATCTCTTCTTGTTCTCTCTTATGTATGATCCTCCTCTTTCTTTTTTTTTCATCCCCCTTCTCCAATGGAGCTTGTGCTCTTCTTATAGGGAATGAACGTGAACCCCCTGGGATCCCTTAGCTCCCCCTCCATGTTCGAAGCCTTCGAGGGCCTGCGCGTAAGGGAGCAGGTGATTAGCAGGGTGTCTCCCTAGGATTGGTTGAGGGCGACAGGTGGCGACGTTGACGCTCTGTAGCGGTTCTCGAAGGTTGCCATTTTTGGTGCCTGAGATTACTGGACGAGTCCTCTCGCTGGTCTGCCGGTGGGTGCATGGCTTTATCTGTTGGTCGACGCAGGAGGGAATCCTCTTTAGGTGGGGGCCCTCTGTTAAACACTGGTTAGGGAGAGGGCCTCCCATTGGATGGGGCCTCCGAATGGGGCCTTAGACCCCTCTCTCTTTCCTCTCCTTCCCCTTTTCTCTTTCCCATGTTTTCCTTGCTGCGAACCATCATGAAAATAGAGTCCCGTGTTGGGGAAGTGATGTTTCTCATGCCAGATCACTTGTGTGGTTGGAAGGTGCCGATTCAAGGCTTTGGAGAGGGCTGCGTCGGTTCAGGCTCAAATGGGGGCGCCGATTCATGAGGGCATGGGCCCTTGGCGCGTCGGTTCAAGAGGGCGTTGGGCTTGGCGCCAATTCAAGTGGCCAGGAGGCCTTCTTGGCCGATTCACATGCCCAAAGGGGCTTGCGCCGAATCAAGTTATAAGAGAGGGGGCAGCTGGCTGGGCGCCGGTTCAAGAGGGCCCTGGGCTTGGCGCCGATTCATGCCCACTCATGTGTTTCTTTTTGTTTTCTTCATTTTCCCTTTTTTGTCATTTTCTTCATCATCCTTTTGTTCTCACGTGTGTCGATATACGTGCATTGACGCACTTCTTATTTTCCCTTCTCCGTTGCTCTTGTTCAGCCCGGAGTTCTTGCTGGCGAATTTCACGTGTCCACAGAGGGTCCTTCGACTGCTTGTGACAAGGAGCACGGCAAAGGCAAGGGTGTGGCAGTCGAAGGAGCTGAGGAGCGAAGGGGCTCCAAGCGAAAGGACCCTGAGGAGAAGCTTATGCTGGCTTCCTTGAAAGTGGTGGTCACTGAGGAGGGCCGTCGAAAGAAGAGGAAGATGCACATAGCAGCGGTCGAGCCCTTGAGGACTTCTGTCACCCCGCTGGTGTCTATAAATCCTCCTCCTGAAGCACTAGTATCGGAAGACCCCACCACTTCGCCCCTTCTAGATGACCCAGCAACTTGTTCCGTAGGGCAGCGACTGTCGACCGCAGCAGTTGCCCCCGATCCTACCTTGACGCTTTCACCATTTGGGGAGTGGGCTGGCTCGACCACTTCTACTCTGCCAGATGTGGCCCCTATTGGCCCGGATGTCTCGGGTGACCACCCCCGGCTCCTTCTTCCAGAGGGGACCATCTTGAACCCTGATAATGCTGGCTCGCTTCCAGGAGGTCCATCTACAAGTGCTGCAGGGCGATGGCATCCCCTTCCAGTCGGGCCGAGCTCCAATGCCTCTTGAACCGAACATTAGCTGAGAGAGTGATGGAGGGGGCGCTCTTGCTGGCTCAGATAGAAGCCGAGGTCGCGGATCACTTCGACCGAGCAGAGAAAGTCGAGGCGATGCTCTCTAAGGAGTGCTCCGAGCTTGACTAGAAATGCAGCCAGTTCTCCTCTCAGATCAGAGTTCTCTGTCATGAGGTCGGGCTCTATCGGACCCAAGCCAAGCCGACCAGAGAAAGATTTTCTCTCTCATCAAGTAGCTCGTGAAGGCAAACTATCGAGCAGGCCTGAAGGTCAGGTTGCTCGAGGAGGAACGTTAGGCCTACAAAGCCTGCTTGAAGGTGTAGGAGGCCGAGAGGGAGGAGTTCCAGAGGCGTCTTCAATCGTGCGAGCAGGAGGTGGTGGAGAAAGACGAGCTTCGGGTTTGTCTCTAGGCGGCTGAGCAAGAGTTGGTGGGGCCTGAGTCCAAGGCGGTGGAAAAGTACCTCGGATCTGAGGAATACCGGGAGACCTGAAAAGAAAGTGCTCTCACCTTTATAGGCCAGGCTTCAAGCAAGGATTGAGGAAAGGCTTTGCTCAGAGCTTTGACCCAGCCATTCGGCTGGCCCAGTTGTAGGTCGCGAATGAGCTGGTGTTCGAGCCTGGGCAGCGGTATGACTCGGACGAGGAGACCACGACCCCCCCATCTACTCCAGAGCCTTCCACCTCGGACGTGTCCTCGAGCTTGGACAATGAAGGTGAGAGCACGACGTTGTCCACTCAAGGGGGTCTACCAACTCCGGCCACTTCAGGTGTAACACCCTCAAATATACCTAAGTTGTACTCTATATCATTGAGGTGTCTTTTGAAGTATCGACTTAGTTCTTATAAAGAACTCTGAAGTTAAGCATGCTTAATGGGGAGTAGTATTGGGATGGGTGACCTCCCGGGAAGCCCCCCATTCTGGAGCCTATCACTATTAGAAAGGGATACAATGGTAAGGTCGGTAGGTCAAAGCGGATAATACCTCGACGGTATAGAGTACAGGGCGTGATAGAATGGTATCAGAGCTGTACCCTAACCGGAAGTGTGGGAACTAAGTGCCATGCAGGATAAAGTGCTACGCTATAGGAGTCACCTCTTGAACCCAGAATGGGACAAAGTGCTACATAGTGAGAGCCACCTCTTGAACCCACAATGGGACAAAGTGCTACATAATGAGAGCCACCTCTTGAACCTATAGGGGACACCTCTAGAGTCCTACTTTCCTGGGGGTTTGATTGTGTGCTATATGTACCCAGCGACGGGGACGTCGCCTATATAATAGGGGTAGATTGTAACACTCTCAAATATAGCTAAGTTGTACTCTATATCATCGAGACGTCTTTTGAAGTATCGGCTCAGTTCTTGTAAAGAACTCTGAAGTTAAGCGTGCTTAGTGGGGAGTAGTATTAGGATGGGTGCCCTCTCAGGAAGTCCCCCATTCTAGAGCTGATCACCCTTAGAAAGGGACAAAACTATGAGGCCGGTAGGTCAAAGCGGACAATACCTTGACGGTATAGAGTACGGGGTGTGACATCGGGGGACCCCTAGGTCCCAGCAATTCCCACATCGGTGGAATTAGTGCCTGGACCAGAGGTACCCTCAGAGACCGAGCCTTTGCAGCCCCCCATCACAGTTGTTCCCCCGGGCGCCGAAGGATCTTCAGCCCCTACAATTCAAGAGGGCCAAACAATTCCCCAAACCTCGTCTCCGCTCTCGCTGGACTAAAAATTGCCTTGTATTCCTTTTCTCTCTCTCTCTCTCTTTGTAAGGCAACTCTTAATCCACATAAGTTAATTAAGAGTTTTTGCACCATATTTGTGCATATCTCATCGCCATATCACTGTATGATTCACTTACCGAGGTCAGGGATCTTGTGTGTTATCGAAGCGACGATCCCGCCTATGCGGGTCTCCAGGTGTTACGTAAGCGCAGAGTTCATGTATTCCCCTGTAGGCCAAAGCGGACAATACCTTGATGGTATAGAGTACGGGGTGCGACATCGGGGGACCCCCAGGTCCCAGCAATTCCCACATCAGTGGGGTTAGTGCCTGGACTAAGGTACCCTCAGAGACCGAGCCTTCGCAGCCCCCCAGCACAGTTGTTCCCCCGGGTGCCGAATGATCTTCAGCCCCTGCAATTCAAGAGGGCCAAGGAATTCCCCAAACCTCGTCTCCGATCTCACTGGACTAAAAACTACATTGTAATCCTTTTCTCTCTCTCTCTCTTTTTGTAAGGCAACTCTCAATGCACATAAGTTAATTAAGAGTGTTTGCACCATATCTACACATATCTCATCGCCATATCACCATACGATTCGCTTACCGAGGTCAGGGATCTTGCGTGTTACCGAAGCGACGATCCCCCCTACGTGGATCTCCAGGTGTTACGTAAGCGCAGAGTTCGCGTATTCCCCGTGGCCAGATCATAATGCCTTACGAGGAGAAATTGCTTCTCAAAAGGTCCACACGCGTCCCTTCGGGAGGGGAAAGGCATTAATGGTAAGTAATTCCGACGGGAGGAGCCCCACCCTCTCCTCTACCTATAAAAAGGCTTTAAGCGGGGTGCCGGCTTCTTCACTACACTAATTGCCTCCCCTTCTATTGCTCTCTAGCACTTTATTTTCCTCCTATCCCCATCTATTTCTGGTGAAGCCATGGAGTCTGCCGATGAGGATGAAGGCACTGAAGCTTGCTAGATCATGGCGGTTAGCTTTACATAACGAGGCAGGAGAGAGAAGATGAGCGGCATAGTGTGGCAAGAGACGAAAGACAGAAGGCTTCCTTCTCAAGCCATCTTGCTGTCCCATCAGGAAGGGAGGGGTGAGTTCAGGCGTGTATTGTCTCAACCAACGGCTCTTGGTGAGATGGTGTAGGGTACACCGCCTCGTCTCCACCCAGATGAGACGCCACCGAATGTCCGCCCCCTCCCCCTTCCTTCGCCTTTGGTAGGGCATATCCTACCTCAATTTTCTCTCCCCCGGACCATTTGGCCAGGGCTCCCTTTCCTGCAAAGAGATTGTAATCATGGCCCTGGCTGGCTTACAAACTCAACACCCGAGCCAATTTCCACACTAGTTGAGTCAGTGCCTCAGTGCGAGATTACTAACCTAGCATGAGCCGAGTTATCCATCACCTGGTATTAATTTTCAAGATGTGCAACAAACTGCACATGTTTGCTAATGTTCACAAGTATACTTTGTCTTCTTTCTCTTTTTCTTGCATGGAGAGATACATGAGTGTACTTGTGCTAAAAATAAAATTTTCTCAATAAATCAACATTCCATGTACGCGGGATCGGTTCTCCGTTCAGAGTTGCTAGGCCGTACACTCCTTTGCAGAATACCTCAGCCACTTAGTAGGGTCCTTCCCGGTTGGGTGCCAGCTTCCTGTGGACGTACAAAAGTGTACGCCATATGTCCCGCCAAGCCCCCGCACTAATGTCAAAGTCGAAAGGAGAAGACCCGGGGAGACTGGCCATCCAGGGCTCCAGGAGAATACTACCGTCCGGTAAATCCCCACATTTGAACGGGCGCATTAAATGACAAAGAAAGCACATGATATTCTCCTGAATTCATACACTGCTATGGACCTGCCCTCGGGTCCCTAACGGTGAAGAAATATCCCAAAGAATGCACAAGTTCAAGTTCCTGAAGCAAAGACAGAGGCCCCTTTCAAAACGGTACACTCTATGCCCCTTCAGCGGCACATGGCCTCAAGTGCCCCATCGGCACACCCCTAAGGTGCCCCCAGTGGCACGCTATATCATGCTCCTCAGCGGCACGGCCTCAAGTGCCCCAGCGGCACACTCCATCGCGCCCTTCAGCGACACGGCCTGAGGTGCCCTCAGCGGCACGCCCCATCGTGCCCCTCAGCGGCACAGCTGGTGCCCCAGTGGCACGCCCCATCGCGCCCCTCAGCGGCACACCCTATCGTGCCCTTCAGTGGCACAAGCCTTCATGCCCCTCCAGCGGCACGACGGCCTGACCCTTCTAGCGGCACAGCGGTGAACTCCCCCGAACGGCACAAACCGGTAAGATATATAGCGGTCACTAGAGGAGCCCTTTGGGGCGCAGTGTGGCCATTTCAACGCCAGCTAACCCCAAGCCTAGGTGTCATCCTCCGGTTGGATGAAGGAGACTTCTACCTGAAGAAGATGGGACTTGGGTCAACCTCGGATGGCAGTGCCATCATGAGATCCCCCCGTCAACGGCATGCATATAAAAGGCACCCCCACGAAGAGAAAAGGCAGACGAAGGGCATGTGAAGCAAACCCGTTCGAAGAAAGCAGCACAGGAGAAGGAGAAGAAGAAGAAGATACGGAGAAGGTAGAGGAGAGTGGAGAGATTGAGAGGGATCGAGTCACCTGTATAGGGGGAGAGAAAGGATGGGGTGAAGGGAGGCATCCTCCCTCGTTCCAACTCCCCCCCGCATTATCTTCCTTTTGCTACCCTGTTCATTTCTCAATTATTTTTTTCTTCTCTTTCCACACTCTTCTATTCTGCGACATGGTGTAGCTGCCCCCCCCCCCCCCGAATCTTGGCCTTTGTCATTTTTGCAGTTCTTATCATGAATAAAAGTGGCCCTTGGACTCTATGTTTTGTGGCATTTGTTGTTTTCTCTCTGTTGGTGATCTGTGATTTTTTGTTGCATGCATCCCCAGCTTTCCAACCTGCTGTTTCACCGACTTCCCCATGTCACTGGCTTGCTTGGACATATGACTGGCGTTTCCGGTTTGATGGTGTGAGGCCAACCTCTTCCTTCTCTTGGTGGTGTTCAGCAGAGTGTCCCCCTTCTTTCCTTCCCGCATAGATCCGTTAGAATGCAACAGTCTGCCACTTGGTGTGCATCCCTACCCACTGATTGAGGTGCTCCTTTGTCTCTCCTTCAGAGTCAGTGGCATACCCACACCCATTCAAGCCCTCAGTCGTCACACTACTCAGGCCCTTCAGCGGCACAGTCCTCCATTTGTCTGCCCAGCGGCACAGACTCCCCTGGGTTGCCCAGCGGCACACCCTTCCCGTTTGTCTGCCCAGCGGCACAGACTTCCCTTCGTTTGCCCAGCGGCACGCCCTCTCCAGCCGCCAGCGGTACACTCTTGGCTGCCTCCGCGGCACGCCCTCTCCAGCCACCAGCGGTACACCCTTGGCTGCCTCAGTGGCACACCTCCCATGTTGGCCTGCTCGGCGGCACACACACTTTGGCTGTCACTTCTCCGGTGCATTCATAGCTTGTATCAGTCTACTGGTTTCTCGGCTGGCATTTTCTCCAAGTTTTCTGAAGTTTCCCCAAAGGTGGCTGCTTAGGCACACACCTCAATTGTTGGTTCATGTCACCCCTGTGGGCATGTTCCTTGTTATTCCCTTACCATCCGGGTCAAGGGGAGATGTTGCCGAATTTTTGGCTGAAAAAATGATGAGTTAAAAAAAAAGAGAAGACAAAAGGAAGCAACAAACGAATGGGATTAAGCAACAATAACACATTCTAATCAACTGAAGGAACTAAGCAAGGTTCCAGGCATTGGACTGAACAAGACTCAAAGAACTGCACTATTGAACATGATTTGGGACTCTATCACACGACAAGAAGATTGACAGTTGATCCTCTGAGGTTCTCCATCAGACCTGCATGAGCAAGGGGCCTTCTTCTGAACTTTGCCCCCCACTCATCTGAACTTCACCCTACCTACCTTAATCCTACACTCTGCACTCCCTAGCGGTACACTCCCCAATTCCCCTAGCGGTACACTCTGCACTCCCTAGCGGTACACTCCCCAATTCCCATAGCGGCACACTGTTCACTCCCCAGCGGTACACTCCCCAATTACCCTAGCGGCACACTCTTCACTCCTTAGCAACACCTCCCTCAACCTTCCAGCGGTACACTCTCCTTCACCCTCCAGCAATGCGCTCCTCCAACCCTTCCAGCGGTACACCTTCCAGCGGCACGCTTAATCTCTACTCTACCATACCTCCAATCGGAAGAGGGAAAATATAATAATAATAATAATAAAAAGGGGGGGAGTTTGTGCTATGATAATAATAAAAAGGGGGGTGGTTCTAATCAAGATAAAAAAAAATGATAACCGAAGGGTGATAATATTAGAAAGGGTAATAATGAACAGGAGAAGAGCTCATAGTCCGTGGGTGATAAAAGGCAATCAACAAAGAGAGGGTAATGTCAGTAAATAAATGATAATAACAAGCATTGACAAATCGCAAATATAACGGTATGGCCTCCGTCTCTCCTCTTTGGATTCCAAACCCGAGAATACTAATGCTGCCGTTGTAGGCCGAGCTTCACCCTCGGGAGTTACCTCTCTCGTTATGGTCACTGCCCGGCCTTGCCTCGGGCCAATATCTTATCAGGGTCTCCTCTCTCGCCAGGATCTGATTTCCCCCCCCCCTTTGCATTAAAATTGCCACTTCCTGGCAGACATTTGCACGGATTCATCCCCCGTCACCATCTTGTTCTCCGTATGGACTTTTGTCCGAACATGGAATGGTCCACCGGTGACCAACATAATCTGAGTGTTCATACCCTCATCACGGGTTTACTGCATAGCCCGACTGCCTTTTCTTTCCCACATTAATTAGTATTTCTTTCGGTCGTGAAGCCCTTATTTTCGGTAATTAATCAAGGGTATTCCCTTCTCCGAGGGGATGTAAATGACGTTGTGACCTTTATGACACAACGGGTCTCAGTCCCGACCGAACCACACAATCGCCTGACTGAGTCAGATCGAGCGCACCTTGGGTTTCTATGATGCCTGAACAAATCGTCACTTTGTGACTGGCACGCCCACGCACTTAATAAATCAATAAAAGAATAAAACCAAACTTTTTTAAATGAAAAAGGTGCGTCCACAAGTCTGGCACGCCCGGTGGGACTGGATCACCCTTCATCTCTTTGCCAGAACTAAGGGCTCAACGGCCTCCTTCTTGTAATACTAATTCCTCAATTCGCAAATGCAGGTTGCATTCTAGACGTTAGGATGGCCCTCGCTTTCGGCCAGCAGCCCATCAAAAGTCATGTTCGGAACGGCTACCTAGCCATCTTCCTCACCTTCGGGAGCTTCCCTCCCGTGGTAGGCTTCCCAAACTTTTTTGGGAGTGGCCTTCACAAACCTGCAGGACGTGGAAGCGTCTGATGGGATCGGAAGCAACGCCCCCATCCAGGGGGCCACCAAAGCTACTGTCGGCCGACCAGTGGATGAATCTCCCGAAACCATCCTCGTGAGGACGCTGAGCTGCAATGTGCACCATGTGACCCAAACTGCCGGCCTGTCTCGCCAGGGCTCGGCTTCCTACCAGAGAAGGCTCCGGAGGAGCCACGCCACTGCATCACCCCGAGGCCGGTTCTCCATCACCGGTAAATCTGCTGTCATCAGGACCGTCTGAGTCCACCTCACTGAGCCACGCTCCGAGATGATCCCGGAGCACGTTGTCCCCGCCGTACCAGTGCGCAACTCCTTTCAACCACTGGAGAAGATGAAGGGCAGGATGACACCCGTAACTCCAGCCACAGCACCAACCGGCCTCTAGGCCGACCAAGGGCAAGCAGGCATGGGTTCCCAAGGCAACCCGGGTTACTTCACCAACCCCAGCAGGGCCCAGCATCTTTCACCCGACAAGGGCTCAACAAGCAGACCGGGTCAAGACATCGGCCCCCGTCTATCAACAGGCACCAGCCACACTGGCCCCACCAGAGAACACCCGCCGTCGACACCACCGACGTCACTATCAGGCTGCCCGTGCGGAGCCTGCAACCCACACGCCTGTTGCTGTCAACAGGGCAACATCACCGGTTTCTCCTCCCGATCAAGACTGGGAAGGAGTGAAGCAGGCCATTAGAAACTACTTGAGGGGCCCGGGGAGCACCCCCCTGGGTCGCCAGAGACTACTGGGGGTAGTAGCCTCCGCATTTGAAGAAGAAGAAGCCCGACCCGTGCCCAGTGCCGAGTCAAGGAACTGCTTTGAGGAGCGTTACCAGTCCCCGCTGAGGGAGGAAGTGAAGCCACGGGGGTCGGTCTTTGACAGACTGGTCTTCCCGGGCAGGACATCGAGAAGAGCGGCAAGAAGAGGCAGAGACCTAAGGGTCTGTACTTGCAACATGGCAGGAGTCTTTGGTCGGTACGGGGCCTTACCGACCGAGCCTGAGGAAGTGGTCAGACTTGCAGCAAGGCCAGGACCTCTCACCAGAAGAGGGAAAGCAGCAACTGAGAAGACACAAGCTCACACTGAAGGATCCGACTATGGGGAATCGTCAATGGCCCTGGCTGCCAATGTCATTACTGAAGGCACCATGGGGGGATCATCCACGTCGTCCGAGGAGACGCCGACTGAAGAAAGAGGGGGCACCCCTAGCCTCTCCATGAGTGACCCTGCTGTATTACTTATGATGCAGCAATATCAGAGGGAGATCGAGTTGTTAAGGAAGCAGTTGACCGACAGGGCTGCTCAGCCCTCGACATCTGGACAGACTGAAGCATTACCATAGACCTCTAGAGGCAACGCTCAGGCCTCGGAAGCTTCTTTGCAGGCGACGGTGTCTCCACCGATCCCCAGCTACACCGGGGGCACACCCCTGCATCAGCCACATCATACAACTCCAGCCCCGCCGCAGAACTTGCCATTCCAGGGGTCCACCATTGCACCTCAGGCGACAGTGTTAACAACGCCGCTGGCGCAACCGGCTCATTTCTACCCGAACCCGGTTGACCCGGCGATGGTGAACAGACTGATGCTGGAACAGATGATAAACATGAAGCTGGCAGAAAGGAGCGATGGCGATCACACGCCCTTCGATGTGTATCGGGTATCCTATCCGGCACACTATGCTGCCAGGAGGCTGCCGGCCGGCATCACCAAGCCACCGAAATTTGAAAAGTTTAATGGGCAAGGGTCTCCCAGGGAGCACATTGCCTACTATGTGAATGTTATGGGGGATCTGGCTGCAGATGAAGCCTACCTCCTCAAATTCTTTGGCTTGACACTTACCGGGCTTGCTTTTGAGTGGTACTCGAGCTTGCCCGCCGGGTCCATTACAGATTGGCCCGACATGCAGAAGAAATTCAAAGAAAGATTCTACATAGCTGAACGGGAGGTCACCGTGGCAGAACTCTACGCCACGAGACAAAGAATGATGAGTCGGCTCTCGACTACATAAAGAGGTGGAGGAATCTCAGCATGAGATGCAGACGTCCCCCGCATCAGGAGGACGCAGTGCAAATTTGTAAACAGAACCTGAAAAAGGAAATCCTTGAGAGGATGATTGGCACCAAGGTGCGATCATTTGACCGTCTAAACAACATAGTAGCGGAGATCGAAGCATTCCTTGCTCGATACTCTTCTGCTCCAACTGCATCGAGCCAGAGGGCCAGGCAGGCTGAGAAGAGTCGATACTCCGGAAGTCCACACACTGGACTTCGAAGCTTTTGAGAAACAGAACGAGAAAGCCAAGAGACGTCCAATCCTCCTCCACCCAGATCTACTGAGCGGCGGGAGGTCCTTCCCTGCGGGAGAAGATGAGGAATAAGTTGTACTCTTTTCCTCGAGACAAGTCCCGGATCCTATTTGAATGGGCCACCTGATACAATAAAATCACGTTGCCAGAACCGAAGAGGCCTGGTGACATAAAAAAAAGGATGATCCTCGTTTCTGCCCATACCACCAGATGCTGGGGCACACTATCGAGGAGTGCTATATCTTCAAGGATGTCATTGAGTCTTTGATCAAGAAGGGAGAGCTGGACATGGGGGAGCACAAGATAGATCCTTCGCAGCCACACGAGATGCCGAGCCTGGGTACCAGTGTTAACATGGTATCTTTATACCAACCGCTGCCTGAAGAATGGGCGGAGGCCAGCACAAAGGCCACTTATGAAGCCTTCGTCATGATGCCAGCTCAAGACCAAGGAGGTTGGCAGACTGCGCCGATAAGGAATAGAAGGAGAAGGCAAGCTCCCCGGCCCACACCGGAGGTTCACATAAGGGGTGTCACACCCCAACCAGCACCGCCACCAGTGACGCATGTTTGGCATGACACAGTCCCCCGGCTAGTCATGAGGCGCCCCACTCACAACAAGAAAAAGTACATCCCGATGCGGGTGCATAAAGAGACCAGTCCTGCGGTGGAAAGGCTCCAGGCCATTATCGATGGGCTTGAAGATTATGAACAACCCGAGATCCAGCCTGTGGAGTTGAAGGAGTATGTCCCCTGGAGGGAGTTTGAGTCACTTGAACTAGCTCCAGAGGCAGAAGCCGAGGTGAAGGAAGAACCTCTCTGTGGGGTGAGCCTCCCCAAGGGTAGTTGCCAGCCACTGAAGAGAAGAAGAAGAAGAAGAGGCCCAGAATAAGAAGAAGAGTGGGTTGTCCTTTCTTGCAACACCCTCTCAGCATTATTTGACACCGCCCTCTCCCTGCGAGAAGAAGAGCAAGAGACGCCCGCCGAGCCGTCGGAAGTAAATCAGGCCGAAGCATCCACCTCCCAGCATGCCAGCAGGTCGGGAAGGAAATGGGGGCGCCCTCCTCAGGCCAACCACAACATCCTGCTTAGGGGAGAACAACCGTATCAAGTCCCGAGCCTAGGGTCCAAGGCATGGAGATTCCTCCTCCCTCGGGTCTCTACCCTGGAGAGCCGGTCGATCGGAGCACCCCTTAATTTATCAAGTTTCTCACGACTCAGGGGGAAGGCAGTCATGCCCCGCGAGTCTCAGCAGACCAAAGAAGCAAGTGGCCCCTCGGCCCCGTTGATAGTGACTCCTTCTAGGTCAAGGGAAGAGCTCGACAACATCCCGAACCTTGTCGAGTTCATGCAAGAGAAGGAAGTGATCCAACAGACTCTGCAAGCTCAGGTAGTACCTGACCCGGTGGAGGAAGCACCCGTTGAGCCGGCTCCTCAGGCCCAGACTGGGGGCAGGCGTAGTAGAGCCGAAGAGATGAAGTTGCTCGAGATCCGAGCGAGCAATAGAATAGTCAAGCACCTGAAGAAGATCCTAGCCAGGTTCACCGTCTGGGAGATTTTATCTCTAGATGAAGAGACACGGCAAGCCGTCATTGCGGCACTCTAGACGCCAGCATATGTGGAAGCTTGCCTTGCAGAAATGTAACCCAAAGTAGTTGTGGCCTTTACAGAAGAAGACATGCTCCTACCCACTTGCAGTCACAACATGCCGCTCTACATGAAGGGGCAGCTGAATGGGCATCCCATCAACAGAGTATTGATTGACCCTGGGGCAGCAGTGAACATACTCCCCTATCAGGTGTGCCAGAAACATTACTTTGACATACACTTGATTGAGGTCAAGAATGTCAAGATTGCTGGTTTCAACTAGAAGTGCGAGGTCCCCATGGGGATTGCAGAGTTTAACCTCTCCCTCGACGACTTCACAACCAAGGTCCAGTTTCATGTGATCAACTCCTGCACTTCTTACAAGGCATTGCTCGGCCGACCTTGGCTGCACCAAAATAGGGTAGTGCCGTCTACTCTGCATCAATGCATCAAGTACCCCGGTAACGGGAAGGAGGAGAGGATCTTTGCTGACCACCACCCTTTTGAGGTGTTCGAATGTCACCTCTCAGACGCCAATTTGTATCTAGAGAAGCCGAAGCAAGCTCCCCAGGTCACCCTGGACAAGGGAAAGAAGAAGGCGGAGCCCGACAGCTGGTTCCCTCCACCACCGCCAGGCTATGTGGCTTCCCGTCAAGTGTCATTTGTTTCTGAGGCAGAAGGAGTATTCAAAGCCACTCCCCTTTCCATCTACCCTACACCGGTGACGCCATACCTCGAAGACTTGTTGGAGGACATCATGGTCCAGCCTGGGATCATCAAGCCTCTCGCAGAAGCTGACTGCCAAGCAGTTGAACAATTAAGGACCTTTGAGGTGCCTAACCCCGGAGGGCGGTCTACTACCTTCTATGTGGCTAATGAGCACCCGGTTAGAGGGGATGATGATTGTAAACTCCCCGACGAACTGCATGACCCACTTGTCCCAATCACAGGACTGCCTGACATAGCCAGCCGTGTAGCTAAAATGACCAGAAAACAAGGGATTCCCCTTTGTCAGCTTTCCAGTCGGAAGGAAATGTTCAAGAAAATGTGGAATCCACCGAACCTGGACCGGAGATTGCTGCAGATCACCCGGCACCCAGGGTTAGGCTTTTCACTAGAAGACTCCTACGAAGCTGACGTGATATCAATTTCGGCTTCGAACAGCAACAACCTCACAGGTGCCGAAGGCCCACAAGAAGTTGAAGGTCGCCAGCACCTTAAGCCTGCAGCCAGCGAAGACCAGGATGAAGAGATATTCCTATGGAATCCACCTCCCTGCAGGAACAAGGGGAAGCCCCGTCCTCTTCTGAGGGACCAACCCCGAGTAACTATAGCAACGGGGTGCCACTGCCCTCGCCTCACATTGATGCAAAAGACGGGGAAGCAAGTCAGACTCCGGGCCTCCCTCGGTGCGACTCTACCCAATTTGCCCTATGCTATCAGCAGCAGCGGGAAATTGAGATGCTGAAGGCTCGCTTGGCTGAAGTGACTGCACTCGTGTCCGACCTCATCGGGGGTATCCTCCGCCAATAGAACATCGGCACACACCAACCCCTGAGCACCGTCCCGAATGCCCCCGTGCACCTGAAAAGGGAGGCTAAGGATGTAGCTGCTTCCCCGGTCAGACGATCGGCCGAGCGAAACCCTACATTACAGGAGACGATGCAGAGACCCTACTCCTTCCCGAGGAGTAAAACCCGAGGGATTTTTGAGTGGGCTTGCTACTACGGCAAGGTCACCCTCCCAAGGTCCAAGAGGCCGCAAGATGCTCGCAGAAGTGGTGACCCTTTGTTCTGCCCTTATCACAAAATACTGGGCCAGTCCATCGAAGACTGTTACGTCTTCAAGGATATTGCTCAAGATCTGATTGAGACGGATGAGCTCAGAATGGGAGATTATATAGTGGCCCCGCCACGCCCCCACGTGATAGACAGCCATGAAAGAAGCATCTACATGGTGTCAGTTCAACACCAGATTTTTGAAGATGCAGTTGAAGATGGGCAGCCCGTGCTGCCGGCGGAGAACCATCCCCCGGTGTGGCAATCAATCATTTCGGCCCCTGCTGGAGTCATCTATGATAGTTACCAAGAAGACCCCGGAGAAGTCCTTTGTTTCTCCGCCCAGAAGGACCCCTCGGAGCCGCAGCCCGCAAGCCCGAAACGGGGGGATACCTGCAACGCCTCATTTCCCAACGAGGCGGAGCAGGGCAACATCTATGATGCCTTTGAAACAGAAGATGGCGAAGATCAGGATTTCGTCGACCTATTGCCGACACCACCAGAAATTGAAGATGGCGGCCAGGCCACAGTAGATGAGCTTATCAAAATTAGCCTGGGCACGCAGGGTGACCCCAGGCCAACCTTTCTAAGTGCTCTTCTTGTTAGGGTGCTAGGCCCGGATACAGAGGGGGGTGAATGTATCCTTCTATGAATAATGGCCAAATAAAAACTCAGATGCTAGGCAAAATCTGGAATTAAGCTAATTCGATTAAGCAAAATAACAAGCAGGTGGAGCGAGCCTATCCAAGCATCTAGCGGAAGCAAATCAAGCAATCAAACCACTGCTCAATAGATTTTTAGGTGGTTCGGTCCTCCAGACCTACATCCACCCCTCACTCCCAACTGGAGTGAGGCTTCACTAGCAAACGCTAGAACCAAGCAGACTCAGTCTGCAAATAGTTGCTGCCACATAGCTTGACCAGGGGAACAGCCTCCCCTCTTCCTCCCAACCGGAGGGACACCAAAGTGACTCCCAGCCACTTGGAAACTAGAGGTCGCAGACCTCTCTTCCTCCAGACCAGGAGGGACCCGACCTCAGTCCAGAGGATCGAAAGTACAAAGCTAACCAAATGAAAAAGAAAAAATAAGAAAGGAAAAATACACAGCGATCAGAAAGCTGTAAAGAAAGATAACACAGATGTGGCTCGCATGGAGCTGACTGGCCTGGATTTGATCCACGGTCCAGTAGACAGATCTTCAGGTAAGCTTCTCTTCCTCTTCTCTTCTCTCTCACTTTCTTTTTCTCTTAACCCTCATGAGCTCTCTAACTCTTTCTTTCTCTTCTTCTCCTTCTGCTCTTCTTCTCTTTCTTTTCTTCTTCTTTCGCAGGCTCTCTCTGTCTCTTCTCTTCTCTTATATGCAATCTACTGCAGCTCTTTTCTTCTTTTTCTCTTTCACTCTCTCGATCTCTGCTCCTCTATTCTCTTCGGCTCACTCTCTCTCTTTTTCTTTTCTGGATCGAA
Source organism: Amorphophallus konjac (assembly GCA_022559845.1). Taxonomy (NCBI): domain Eukaryota; kingdom Viridiplantae; phylum Streptophyta; class Magnoliopsida; order Alismatales; family Araceae; genus Amorphophallus; species Amorphophallus konjac. The sequence goes on along the minus strand of CM040122.1, from coordinate 182,998,513 downwards.
TACTCTCTGCTGCTCTCAGACTGGATGTATAGACTTTGCTCCTTTTCTTTCGATCAGTCTTCTTTAGTGGAAGAAGGCTCGTATATATAGCAGCAGCAGCAGCAGCCCCTGGGCGCGTGGCTTCCACGTTTTCCCGCCCAAGAAATTTGCCAGATCCAAGGCAGCTTCATCCAGGTGTCAGCATCTGCATACCTCGTCCTCCAGGGATCACGAGCCAGGTCATCAATCTCGGTAAGAATCCCTGTCAGACAGAGCATCGGATAAGTCATCAGTTTAAGTCTAAACACCCTGTACAGACTCTGTGAATGCAAAGCATTGTATAGACTTCAGACTGTATAGACTTGAGCAGATAAAGCAAAAAGCAATGTATATACTTGTGAGGACAAATGCATTATCAGAATAGCAGAGTGTGTAGACTTAGGCCTTCTGTTCAAGACAAAAACCAATGTACAGACTTCATGCTGTATAGACTTGATGTTGATCAAAAGACCTTTGGACATCAGCCCAAGGTGTCAACGCTTCCAACGTGCAGCGTCGCCTCAGCTCCTCAAGCGAGATGCTCACGCCCTTGGCAACTGGCCAATGCATCAACGCATCCAGTGTCAGCGTCGACGCAGTGAACAAGACAGGTGATGAACAATGCATGCACTAGCTTTACCAATGTGTAGACTTCACAAAGCTCAGCCACTGTATAGACTTCACGAAGCTCAACCAGTGTATAGACTTCAATGCAGAAACCAAGGCTGTATGGACTTCAGACTTGGACGTATGACCTGTGAGCGATGTATACACTTGGCCCTTGAAGGATGTACACACTAGAAGGAATGAAGCCCACGATGTATAGACTTGAAGATTGAAGGCGATGTACAGACTTTGATGTAAGACGCAGAATGAGACGCTAAAGTCTGTATAGAGTTTGATGACTGAAGCATGAACAGTACGCCAACGTATGGACTTGGCCAAAGCGTGGGGAAAGCCCCCAATGTGTAGACTTCCAATGTGAATGAAACGCTATATAGACTTGCTCAAACAGTCCGATGTATGGACTTGGAATTCCAACAGAAGGATGTATAGACTTTATGAGAATGCAGCAGCCAGTGTATAGACTTGCAGTCTTGTACAGACTAGCCAGTGTATAGACTAGACGAGCATGCAGCACACAATGTGCAGACTTCGTGCAGTGTATGGACTTCATGCAATGCAAAGCAGACCAAAGTACGGACTTCCTAAATGCTTCAAGACCATGCACATCAAATGTCTAGACATTACAAGGTGAACGGCTGTACATACTTCCTATGTGAAGACAGCTGCTGTACAGACTTGTTGAAGTGTGAAGGAGTTGAGTGTATAGACTTCACGATGTGAAGACTTGTCAAGGATAGCAGGCCGATGTACAGACTTGAGCGAATCAAGGTCTGTATAGACTTGAAGATCATTCAGCGACCAATGTATAGACTTTCCAATGGAACGGCTGTACATACTTGAAATAATGGAAGACATCGAGTGTATAGACTTTGAAGTGCAACGTAGGTAAAGGCTTCCAATGCATAGACTTTGAAGTTCACTGAATGATGTTCAGACTTTGTTGCACCGACCAGTGTATTGACTTTGCAAGCGTGAGACGCTGGATAAGACGGTGGATGTACAGACTTTAGGTGAAGGCATGAAACGATCTCTAAGTCGATGAAGTATGTATAGACTTTGCAGTGAATGGATGCTCAGTGAGACGTAAGTTGAGACGATGCAGTGTACAGACTTCATGTAATGCATGCAGACGTTTGAACAATAGAATGTGCAGACTTTGCCATGAGACGCTGAACAAGACGCTCCAATGAATAGACTAGCTGGATGCACTGTAGACAATGTATAGACTTTGAAGGATAACAGGCGTCCTGAGTGTACAGACTTGGGCTGTACAGACTTTGACTCAAATGTGCATATTTAGGACATCAGCTAAGCATGTGTGTATTATGTGAGAGTGTATACACTTGAAAGCAACATATAGCCAAGTATGAACAACTTGAGAGTGTATACACTTCAAACTATTGAACACAAGTACAATGTATATACTTCATGAACAGACGATGTACCTACTTGGAATTGATGCATGCTGTGCAATGTACATACTTTGAAATCATGCAGGCTGATGTGCAGACTTCAGTTGAACCCAACCGAAGAGTGTATACACTACACTTATCTGGGGGGTCGACCCATCTAGAAAGGGGTCGGCCCACACTATGCTGACTGTGATGTATGAATACTTTATGCAACAGATAACATGGCTACATCAAATATGCAATGCAAATGCTTTATGATCTGATAAACTAACAGAACAGCAATGCAATGCTTTGATAAACAGGCTGAACATCAGAATGACTGAACATATGAAGATGACTTATTTTAGAAAGATGACTCACAGTAGCTCACATCAAACACCAATCATCAAAACCAAACTAATCATCAAAACCACAGAGGCACAACAATCTCCCCCTTTTTGATGATGGCAACTCTACATAGTGAGTCAATCTGATGGTGAGTCAATCTGATGACTCAAACTATTCTCCTCCTTTGACTTCATCAAAAAGAAAATAGTTTGAGAAATTATAGCATGTATAAAAATTCAGACAATTTCTCCCCCTTTAGGAGTTTCAGCAAAAGTATGAGTTAGAGATGATCAAAATGAACCTGCATGCACTTATGGAATGATATTCTCCCTCTTTGGCAAACAATCTCCCCCTTTGGTATAATCAAAATAAACTATGGGAAGGGGTGAATGCAGATGCAGATACCAGAATGTAAGAACACAATTCTCCCCCTTTAAGAGTTTCTATGCAGCATGATGCATATGACATGGAAGTTCCCCCTCAATAGGTGGAATCTTATGAGATGGATGAGAAGGAGACCACAGGGGCAAACAAGGAGAAGTTCAGGTCAATGAACCAAGGACAATAAGCAGAAAAGGTTCAAATAAGCAGATTTACAAATAAGCTCCAAACAGAAATTAATTCAACAAGATTTTCAAGGAGATATCAATCTCATAAATCCAAAACATAATTTTTCAAAGTCTTCCATTATAGGGGCTTATGAATGAGCTTTTTGAACAGTATGGTTTAAACATGATGTATGCAGAGTTTATCAATAAAATTCTGTATTGATATCTAAAATCATGATTTAATAAAAATGAACCAAGCCCTCATATTTATCTTGATTGTCCTCCCTTTGTCTTACACAATCAAATTTATTGACTTCTTTCAGAATTACATGCACTAGTATTGAGATTAAGCAATTATGAAGTCATATTATTTTGTCTAGGGATGTAGCAATTTGATTTTAGCATCAATATTCAAATATTGAGATATGTTCAACAATTTTTCATGCTACAAATTTTACGAGCAGTCTAGTTCAGTGCACACCTTGTAACTAGAGAATATACCTTGATCAGAGGCCAATATCTTTAAGCACTTAGTGTGACTAACTGTCATGCTATATGTGAACAGAGATAGCATTTACACATCATGATACACTCCAAATCATTTCTTGATGAGTGAGTTGTATTTCTCAGTATGCATGCCATTGCTCTGCCTAAATTTCAATAAATTCTTAATCAGAGTTAACTATGGTACCTCATGACACATTCCTTTGGACATGTGTTTCTCAGTAACCAAGGTCATTGCTCTGACAGATATTACCCTTTAGACTTTTCAGAAAAATTCATTTCCTTCAAATCAATAATAGTTTCATGTACTTAATCAGTAGAAGTCATGTATTCAAAAGTGCAGATTTCAGAAGTTTTCAAGACACAGCATGAAACAGATGGTTAATGTTTATTAAACATGCTTCAGATATTTTAAAGAGATTTTAAAGTCAACCCTTGAGTACATTAAACTTAAACCACCTGAGTTATTTCAGATATTCATAAAAACGTATAATAGAAGATTTCTAGTTCAAAATTTTCAGATTTATGATCGAGATAGCCCATTGAAATCTTCATGAAGGACTGATGGAATTCTGAACCCAAATGATACCAATTGATAGGAGAAATACCAATTGTTAAGAGAGATTGTGAAGCTCAAAGTTTTCAGAATATGATTAAGGTTTGTCAACAAAATCAGTAAGAAAGGATATGCAATGAGTTCTGACACATGTATGCATTTGACAACCTATATGCAATGCATTGACTCCCCCTCACAATATGCATTCAAACTCCCTTTTTGGCATTTTCAATGTAAGGAAATGCAATGCACTATATGTATGCAGGGACATGCAAAGACTCAACATTGAATGCTATGCAAGGATATGCAACTAACTCCCCCTGAAAACATGCAATGTTTGCACTGAAACTGAACATATGATACCAAATGATTCATGCACATTCAGACTGTCCTAACCAGCAAGGTGACCCATGGTACTAGGCGGAGCACTTGGTCTAAAAGACCACCTCACACATAGTAAGAACCTCCAGACAGACCTCCCTGCCTTTTGGTACCTTACCATTTATATACCATTGAGGTCATGCATGATTATTCAACATGCAGTCCTATATGCAATTCAGAATTTCAGTGAGCTATTGCAACACACAAATTTCAAGTCACACTCATAAGCAGTTCAGATTTTTCAGAAAATTCGAAATGCAATTTGTTTTCAGAGTTTATGCATAACACAATTATCAAGCAATTGCAATTAGCCTATGTATGCATCAGATACAGACAACCCTTTTAATCTGATATTTGCACAGAACTCTCAGCAAATGCATGATCAGAAAATAATGCACATGGCAAATGATGAATGAAAATGCAAAAACAGATTTAACTTGCTATGCATTAAAACTAAAAACAAGAAGAGCAGGAAGTTTACCTGAAAAGTTCAGTATGGGGTTTTCTTCTTGAGTGCCTTGGATCATTACCCCTTTTTATTCCAGTCCCAAGGCACACCTGCATAGCAATGTTATTTTGCACAAACAGGTACCCAAGAAGTCTTGGGTCCTGACAAAACAGTATTACTCCTAGCAGGTTTTCTCAGCACATTTCTAGGAGCAGTTTTCATATCTGATTTATGCACATTCTTGTTAGCATGAATTCTATGTGCATATGCATGAGATTTCTTGTTAACAGAATAAAAATTCTGTTTGCCAAAACCAGTTTGGTTTTGATATCCTGCCAGCCAACAGGTTGCAGCCCTGTGACCTGGCTTCCCATAATGATGGCATGTAAATTTCGCAACATGGAATTTAGCAGAGTTATTCTGAACATGCCAACAATCTCCAACTCTGCGGCCTGGCTTCCCACAGTGATAGCATGCAGGAGACTTTCTGTTAATGGCAGGGAATTTAACAGTTTTAGAATTTAATTTTCTACCCTGAGCATGCCAACAGTGGGCTGCAATGTGGCCCATCTTGCCACAGTGAAAGCATGAATTAGAACTTTTCTTACCAGCATTCAGCCAGCATTCAAATCTCTTCTGACCCAATTTTCCACAATTAAAGCATGTCATATGCTGGTTTATTGGAACCGACTTGTTCTTGTTAAGAGCATGATCATTTGCATGAAATTTATTCTTATCACTAATAAACCAGCATTGTGAAATTTTGTGTCCTAGTTTACCACAATGAAAACACTCAACTTTCCTTTTCTGAGATGAAAGATTTTTATCATGATATCTCCTAGCATTCTTATCATCCTTCTCCATCAACTTACACTCATGCATCAGATGTCCAACTTTATGACAGTAATGACAGATAATCTTCTTTTTAGATGCATGTGAGTGTGTGTGAGGACTGTGATCAGCAAACACTGATGGACCCTTTTTATTTATTTTCTGTTTTCCAATCATTTTCTGATTTTTATCATGTTTTTCTGTTTTCTTAGCCTTATACTGAGGTGAAGATGAAGTAGAAGGCTTTTCCTGTTCAGAAGATTTAACAAAAATAGTTTTCAAATTGGATCCATCGACCTTCCTCATGACTGGACTGTAGCCCAGTCCCTCTTTCTTAAATTATCCTTTGCTCCCAACATTTTCTGAGCAATGGCTGTTTGTCTTTAGAGGTGGTGGCTACATCTGAATCACTTACAAAAGATGTCATAACTTTATTCTGAAGTTCCTTCTTGTTTATCTTATTGTAGCCCAGCCCTTCCTTCCTAGGGTTGATTTTTATACCTAGTAGCTTGTCTAGGTTTTTCTGCCCATCAACAAATTTAGACAAGGAAACTTTCAAATCATGAATTTCATTTTCAAGAGATGCAATGTGTATTTCATAACTAGCGATCTCTTGTTCACTACAATTGATAGCTTCATTCAAAACCTTGTTAGCTGTTTTGTATTCTTCAATTTCTTTTCTCAGCTCATCTACCTCTTCAGTCTCGTTTGTACAGATGACTTTCCCTTTCTCCAAAGTAAGAAGTCTTTCAGATATTGAAGAGTTCAGTAATTTAACTTCTCATTTTCTTCCTTAAGCTTGTCATTCTGAATTAACTCATTTATTAGAGTCTGATCTTCTGAGTTAACCATGCTTTCTCTCCTAGCTTCAAACTCCTTCAATTCCTTTTGTTATTTTTCAAAATCTTTCTATAATTCTATGTTTACAGATTTTATGGCATTAAAATTTTCAATCAGCAAATCATTCTCTCGTTTAAGTTTCTCTAATTGTTCTTCATTTTCTTTAGAAAACTTTCTGAGAGAGTCATTCTCATTTTTCAGCTTGTTTAAGTCAGATTTAACACATTCAAGTTCTTTCAGCAAATCCTTACTCTGAACAGAATCATGACTAGCTAGGCTAAGCTTCTTTTCAAGTTTAGAGATTTTCTTTACATGATCTTGATCTTCAATTTTCAGCAATGAAATTGTTTCTTCAACATTTGAATATCAGACATAAAAGCATCATGAACATTTTTCAGTTCAGCACAGTTTTTACATGGAGAATTGAAACTGTCTGACCTACTATTCTTCTTCAATTTTTTGTATTGTTCTCTTAACTGTTCATGAGACTCTAATAATTCAGCATATGAATTCTCCCAATCATCTAAGGTATAGTTCTCAAAAGGGTTTAACTCCTCATCATTATCGTCTTCACTTTGATTGCTGCCTTGATCGCTGCCACCTTGATAACTTCTGTTGGCCATCATGCAGCTTGTTTGATTTCCTTTCCCGGCTCTCTTCATCATCTCCAACATATCCCTTGCAGATCTGCAATCAAGGAAACATGAGTGAAAGGCTTTGTCAGTGGCTGCTTTCATCAGATTTATAGCTGTCTGATTCTCCTCATACATTGATTCGTGACTGTCAGTCCATTTGGACCTTTTCTTTGGTAATTTATGAGGACCATGTGAAATCACTTTCCACAGGTCTGGATCAACAGATTTAACATAAGCACGTAAAGCACTGTGCCACTGGTTGAAATCAGAACCACTAAAGACGGGTGGACAAGCCATTGAAACAGATAGCAGATAGATTCAATGCAACAGGAATATTGATGCACTAAAAACAAATTAGCACCGAAGACTGCAAGATCGGATCTGCAGGTCGCTGGACCTTCTAAGCAGACACCGCTCTGATACCAACTGTTAGGGTGCTAGGCCCGGATACAGAGGGGGGTGAATGTATCCTTCTATGAATAATGGCCAAATAAAAACTCAGATGCTAGGCAAAATCCAGAATTAAGCTAATTCGATTAAGCAAAATAACAAGCAGGTGGAGCGAGCCTATCCAAGCATCTAGCGGAAGCAAATCAAGCAATCAAACCACTGCTCAATAGATTTTTAGGTGGTTCGGTCCTCCAGACCTACATCCACCCCTCACTCCCAACCGGAGTGAGGCTTCACTAGCAAACGCTAGAACTAAGCAGACTCAGTCTGCAAACAGTTGCTGCCACACAGCTTGACCAGGGGAACAGCCTCCCCTCTTCCTCCCAACCGGAGGGACACCAAAGTGACTCCCAGCCACTTGAAAACTAGAGGTCGCAGACCTCTCTTCCTCCAGACCAGGAGGGACCCGACCTCAGTCCAGAGGATCGGAAGTACAAAGCTAACCAAATGAAAAAGGAAAAATAAGAAAGGAAAAATACACAGCGATCAGAAAGCTGTAAAGAAAGATAACACAGATGTGGCTCGCATGGAGCTGACTGGCCTGGATTTGATCCACGGTCCAGTAGACAGATCTTCAGGTAAGCTTCTCTTCCTCTTCTCTTCTCTCTCACTTTCTTTTTCTCTTAACCCTCACGAGCTCTCTAACTCTTTCTTTCTCTTCTTCTCCTTCTGCTCTTCTTCTCTTTCTTTTCTTCTTCTTTCGCAGGCTCTCTCTATCTCTTCTCTTATCTTCTCTGCAATCTACTGTAGCTCTTTTCTTCTTTTTCTCTTTCACTCTCTCGATCTCTGCTCCTCTATTCTCTTCGGCTCACTCTCTCTCTTTTTCTTTTCTGGATCGAATACTCTCTGCTGCTCTCAGACTGGATGTATAGACATTGCTCCTTTTCTTTCGATCAGTCTTCTTTAGTGGAAGAAGGCTCGTATATATAGCAGCAGCAGCAGCCCCTGGGCGCGTGGCTTCCACGTTTTCCCGCCCAAGGAATTCGCCAGATCCGAGGCAGCTTCATCCAGGTGTCAGCATCTGCATACCTCGTCCTCCAGGGATCACGAGCCAGGTCATCAATCTCGGTAAGAATCCCTGTCAGACAGAGCATCGGATAAGTCATCAGTTTAAGTCTAAACACCCTGTACAGACTCTGTGAATGCAAAGCATTGTATAGACTTCAGACTGTATAGACTTGAGTAGATAAAGCAAAAAGTAATGTATATACTTGTGAGGACGAATGCATTATCAGAACAGGAGAGTGTGTAGACTTAGGCCTTCTGTTCAAGACAAAAACCAATGTACAGACTTCATGCTGTACAGACTTGATGTTGATCAAAAGACCTTTGGACATCAGCCCAAGGCGTCAACGCTTCCAACGTGCAGCGTCGCCTCAGCTCCTCAAGCGAGATGCTCACGCCCTTGGCAACTGGCCAATGCGTCAACGCATCCAGTGTCAGCGTCGACGCAGTGAACAAGACAGGTGATGAACAATGCATGCACTAGCTTTACCAATGTGTAGACTTCACAAAGCTCAGCCACTGTATAGACTTCACGAAGCTCAACCAGTGTATAGACTTCAATGCAGAAACCAAGGCTGTATGGACTTCAGACTTGGACGTATGACCTGTGAGCGATGTATACACTTGGCCCTTGAAGGATGTACACACTAGAAGGAATGAAGCCCACGATGTATAGACTTGAAGATTGAAGGCGATGTACAGACTTTGATGTAAGACGCAGAATGAGACGCTGAAGTCTGTATAGAGTTTGATGACTGAAGCATGAACAGTACGCCAACGTATGGACTTGGCCAAAGCGTGGGGAAAGCCCCCAATGTGTAGACTTCCAATGTGAATGAAACGCTGTACAGACTTGCTCAAACAGTCTGATGTATGGACTTGGAATTCCAACAGAAGGATGTATAGACTTTATGAGAATGCAGCAGCCAGTGTATAGACTTGCAGTCTTGTACAGACTAGCCAGTGTATAGACTAGACGAGCATGCAGCACACAATGTGCAGACTTCGTGCAGTGTATGGACTTCATGCAATGCAAAGCAGACCAAAGTACAGACTTCCTAAATGCTTCAAGACCATGCACATCAAATGTCTAGACATTACAAGGTGAACGGCTGTACATACTTCCTATGTGAAGACAGCTGCTGTACAGACTTGTTGAAGTGTGAAGGAGTTGAGTGTATAGACTTCACGATGTGAAGACTTGTCAAGGATAGTAGGCCGATGTACAGACTTGAGTGAATCAAGGTCTGTATAGACTTGAAGATCATTCAACGACCAATGTATAGACTTTCCAATGGAACGGCTGTACATACTTGAAATAATGGAAGACAGCGAGTGTATAGACTTTGAAGTGCAACGTAGGTAAAGGCTTCCAATGCATAGACTTTGAAGTTCACTGAATGATGTTCAGACTTTGTTCCACCGACCAGTGTATTGACTTTGCAAGCGTGAGACGCTGGATAAGACGGTGGATGTACAGACTTTAGGTGAAGGCATGAAACGATCTCTAAGATGATGAAGTCTGTATAGACTTTGCAGTGAATGGATGCTCAGTGAGACGCAAGTTGAGACGATGCAGTGTACAGACTTCATGTAATGCATGCAGACGTTTGAACAATAGAATGTGCAGACTTTGCCATGAGACGCTGAACAAGACGCTCTAATGAATAGACTAGCTGGATGCACTGTAGACAATGTATAGACTTTGAAGGCTAACAAGCGTCCTCAGTGTACAGACTTGGGCTGTACAGACTTTGACTCAAATGTGCATATTTAGGACAGCAACTAAGCATGTGTGTATTATGTGAGAGTGTATACACTTGAAAGCAACATATAGCCAAGTATGAACAACGTGAGAGTGTATACACTTCAAACTATTGAACACAAGTACAATGTATATACTTCATGAACAGACGATGTACCTACTTGGAATTGATGTATGCTGTGCAATGTACATACTTTGAAATCATGCAGGCTGATGTGCAGACTTCAGTTGAACCCAACCGAAGAGTGTATACACTACACTTATCTTGGGGGTCGACCCATCTAGAAAGGGGTCGGCCCACACTATGCTGACTGTGATGTATGAATGCTTTATGCAGCAGATAACACGGCTACATCAAATATGCAATGCAAATGCTTTATGATCTGATAAACTAACAGAACAGCAATGCAATGCTTTGATAAACAGGCTGAACATCAGAATGACTGAACATATGAAGATGACTTATTTCAGCAAGATGACTCACAGTAGCTCACATCAAACACCAATCATCAAAATCAAACCAATCATCAAAACCACAGAGGCACAACACTTCTTCCTCCACAGGAGAGGGAACAATATATCAAGTTGCTGCAAGAGTTCTGGGACTGTTTTGCCTGGAACTACAAGGAGATGCCCGGCCTAAGTCCCGGTGTGACCCAACATATTCTGGCCATCGATCCCAAGGTGGAACCGGTGAAGTAGTCTCCCCGGCGCATGAGGCCGGAGTTGATAAACCAGATTTGCAAAGAAGTCAACAAGCTCATAGAGGTCGATTTTGTAGCTGAAAATCAGTATACCACTTGGTTGGCCAACATTGTGCCGGTGAAGAAGAAGAATGGACAGATCAGGATTTGCGTGGACTTCCGCGACTTGAATAAAGCCTGCCCAAAGGATGATTTCCCGGTGCCCATCACTGAAGTAATGATTGATGCAACTACTGGCCATGAGGCCTTATCCTTCATGGACGGATCGTCCGGCTATAACCAAATCTGGATAGCTGAGCACGACCGAATTCACACGGCCTTCCGGTCACCCAAAGGGATATTCCACTACAAAAGGATGCCCTTCGGCCTCAAGAACGCCGGCGCTACTTACCAACGGGCGATGACCAAAATATTCGACGAGCTGCTATACAACAAAGTCGAATGCTACATTGATGATTTGGTCCTCAAGTCGAAGAAAAGAGAAGAACACCTGAAGGACCTCAGAGTCATCTTTGAAAGACTCCGACAGTACGAGCTGAAAATGAACCAGATGAAGTGTGCCTTCGGCGTCTCTAGTGGGAAGTTCCTCGGCTTCATTGTCCGATATAGAGGGATCGAGATCGACCCTTTTAAAATAAGAGCCGTTCAAGAGTTACCTCCTTCGAAGGATCTGGGAGAGTTAAGATCCCTGCAAGGCCGGCTGGCTTACATCCGAAGGTTTATCTCCAATTTGTCAGGGCGCTGTCAGCCATTCCACAAACTGATGATGAAAAATGCACCTTTTGACTGGAACCAGGAATGCTAGCGGCCTTCGATCGGTTGAAGGATTACCTGAAGACCCCGCCCGTGCTGGGGGCACCTGTCAGGGGAAGGCCGCTTATTCTATATATAGCCACCACCGAATGCTCACTGGGGGCAATGCTCGCCCAGAATAATGATGAGGGAAAAGAGCAAGCTCTCTATTACCTTAGCCGAAGATTAGTGGGGGCAGAAGCAAAATACACCCCGATTGAGAAGGTTTGTCTCGCCTTGGTCTTCACAGTCAAGAAGCTGAGGCATTACATGCTCTCCCACGAAGTGAGCCTGACTTCCAAGGCCGACCCTGTTAAACACATTCTCTCCCAACCAGCCCTGAAAGGGCATCTCGGCAAGTGGGCCATACTGCTAATGGAATTTGACATTACATATGTGCCACAAAAGGCCGTTAAGGGTCAAGCTGTAGCTGAATTCTTTGCGGCACATCCTATGCTTGAAGATTCCCCGCTGGCCACGGAGTTGCCTGAAGATGAGGTATTGGAAGTGGTTCAGGTCCAGCAGATCGCCTGGCAGCTCCACTTTGATGGGGCTTCAAGAACGAAGACAACCCCGTTCGGACACACCAAGGTACGGGCAGGGGCCGGCATCGTCCTTAAGTCCCCCGAAGGAGAAGTATTGCACACATCATGTTCTATCAATAAACCTTGTACAAATAATGAGGCAGAGTATGAGGCTCTGATCATTGGTCTCCAAGTCACCTTGCAAATGGAGATTAAAATGCTGCAGGTATTTGGTGACTCGCCACTGGTCGTCAAGCAAGTTCAGGGACAGTTTGATGTCCAAAAACCTGAGCTGCTCCTTTACCATGCTAAGGCGAAGCGGCTCATGGAGCAATTCTATCTCATTGAGATAGGCCATGTTGCCAGGGGAGAGAATGCACAAGCTGATGCACTGGCAAAATTGGCAAGTTCACTGGCAGTCCCGCCAGATGGATCCCTCAGCATTCGGGTGGTGAATCAGCCCCAAGTGCCTAGCATGATAGAAGAACCAGAAGAAGAAGAACTGGAGGTCGCTGCAGCAGAAGCCGTCGTCCTACCTGACTGGAGGGACCCCCTTATGCAATGGTTTAAATATCAGTAATTACCCAGGCAGAGAGAAGAAAAGATTAGGTTGATCAGAACAAGGGACTCTTATGAGGTCCGGAACGGGATCCTGTTCCGAATTATGACAGATGCCAAACAGAAGGTGCTCCTACGGTGCCTATCCAACGAAGAAGCTTGGAGAGTCATGAAAGAGGTCCATGCCGGCACAGCTGGTGCACACCAGGCGGGACCGAAGATGAAAATTGAAATAAAGAAGCTTGGCTACTACTGGCCGACAATGTTTGATGATTGCTGCAAGTACGCCAAGTCTTGTCAGAAATGTCAGGAGCATGCCATGGTGCCCAGGAGGCCACCCGTGCCGCTGCATCCGACACTACCCAACAGGCCTTTCGCCCAATGGGGGACAGACGTCGTGGGCCCACTACCCGCCTCATCCGCCGGGTGCAAGTACATTTTGGCGGCAACTGATTACTTCTCCCGTTGGGCGGAAGCCGTTGCTCTGAAAGAGGTGACTGGGGAGATCGTCGCCAGACTTGTCCAGCGTAATATCATATTCTAGTTTGGCACTCCACACCAAATTATCTCAGATAATGGAAGCCACTTCCGCAACCAGAAAGTCTACCGGCTGGCAGAGAAGTACAAGATCGACTGGAGGACGTCGACCCCCTACAACCCACAAGCCAATGGTTTATCCGAAGCTTTCAATAAAACTCTTTGTACTCTCCTCTCCAAAATTGTTAATTCTAACAAAAGGGACTTGGAAGAAAGAATGTATGAGGCCCTGTGGGCATATCGAACTGTTTACAAAACTCCGACGGGCTGTTCACCATTTTCCCTGGTATATGGCTCAGAGGCGATCGTCCCCATCGAGCTGGAGATACCCTCCCTTCGGGTTGCAATCCAACACGGGTTGGTCTGGGGAGATCAAACAAACGTCGAGCGAAGGCTCGAAGAGCTCTCCAGCTTGGAGGGGAAGTGACTCCGGGCCCAACAGAATATCCAGGTCTACCAGGCCCGGATAGCTCGCGCCTTTGACAAGCTCGTCAAGGAACGCGAATTTAAGAAGGGTGACCTCGTCATGGTGAAGAAAAGAGAAGTCATGGCTTCCAATCCCAAGGGTAAGCTGAATGAGAATTGGATTGGACCCTATGTAATCCAAAAGGTTTACGAGGGCGGGGCGTATGTGATAGTCGACCATCGAGGGGAGGTTCAATTTCCACCCCTTAATGGTAGGCATCTGAGGTTGTATCATGCTCCAATTCCTCCATTCAATGAATAATACGTTTCCCCGCCCCACGGCGGGCGAATTTGCTTTTCAATTGCTTGAATGGTTTGGCTACTACCTGCTACGCATTACAGGAGAGGCAACGAAAGAGAACAAAAAAACACAAGAAGGAAAGGAGGAAAAGAGATAAAAAGAAAGAAAAAAACAGAGAGAAAGAAAAGAAAGAAAAGAAAGGAAAAGAAAAAAAAGAGAAAGACAAGAAATAAAAGAAAAAAAAAGGAAAAGAGAAGAAAAAGAAAAAAAAGAAAGAAGGAGGAGGAACCAGCCCTCGTTTATTAACCATCACTCTCATCCTCGGGGATATTTCAATAAACAAATCAACCCCGTCAGCCTCTGACATTCTGTCGGCGCTGACGAAGAACACCCCACCCGAACCTTTCGTCCGGGATTGGGGAATCAACCCTTCTCCTTGCGTTGGCACCAACCCGTACCAACGAATATTTCAATGAACGAATCAACCCTGTCAGCCCTTGACATTCTGTCGGCACTGACGAAGAACATCCCACCCGAACCTTTCGTCCGGGATTGGGGAATCAACCCTTCTCCTTGCGTTGGCACCAGCCCATACCAACGAATATTTCAATGACGAATCAACCCCGTCAGCCCTTGACATTCTGTCGGCACTGACAAAGAACACCCCACCCAAACCTTTCATCCGGGATTGGGGAATCAACCCTTCTTCTTGCGTTAGCACCAGCCCGTACCAACGAATATTTCATTAAACGAACCAACCCTGTCAGCCCTTGACGTTCCGTCGGTACTGACGAAGAAGACCCCACTCGAACCCTTCGTTCAAGGTTGGGGAATTAGCCTACCTCATTGCGTTGGCGTCAGCCCGTACCAATGAATACATCAAGAGACAAATAAACCACATCTGTCCCCGGCGCCCAGTCAGCATAGACAAACAACCCTCTTTTGACCAAGACCCCCCGTCTAGGTCATTGAATGAACAAACTCTTCTCTCCGTCCCTTCGGGCGACGAATGACCCCTTTTAACCAAGGCCTCCTGTCTGGGTCATTGAACGAACAAACTCTTCTCTCCGCCCCTCCAAGGTCGGATCAACCGACTCGGGTCAAACGTACTGGTGATATCATTTGGTTAATCGCACGATAGACATGGTGGAGTGGTCCCCTCGTCCCTCCTCTGGAAGGATGAGCACTCTCCTATGCTCCTATGCGAACCTCACCGGGTTCTCCCCGAATAAGCTATTAGTACGAACCCGCGTTCCATCACATAGCAAAAGAAGAAAAAAAAGAAAGAAGAGATTTCCCAACACCACACACATACAAGAGGCACGCAGAATAATTGCATTATATTCTTTTTGAAAGAAAACTACACTGGCTTCGGGGCATAGCCCGGGGTTACATGCAAAAAAGGATGGGAGGGGGACCGGCAGCTAGTCTAGCCCCCGGAAGATGTCCTTGAAGGGAAGGATCCCGACGCAAGGGAAGCTCATCATCTCACGCAGACGGTCTTCCTACGCGTCGAGGCGCTCCAGCTTGATCGTCACAGAGGCCACTGCTGCTTCGGCAACGGCCAGCTCTTCAGTTTCCCTGGCCCTGTCCGTCTTGGCCTCGAGCAGGTCAGACTCAGCTTTGGCAAGCCAGCCCCGGAGTTTCTCTATCCAGTTCTCCAAGACATAGATGTTGGCACTGCACCCATCCAAGGTCTTCCGATGTTTCTCCCTGCTGTCCCTCCGCACCGCCAGGGCCTCCAGATATTCGTCCCTCTGAGCGCCAATAGCTGTAAGCTCAGTTGGGGCCTGTGTCTCGAGGAACGCACGACGGTTCACATATTTCAGTAGTAACAGAACACGTCACGACCACTCTTCCAGTAGGGAGCCCATCATTTGTAGTGCTTTGGTCAGCTGCTCCACGATAGCCCTTACGCCTTGATATGTGAGCGTCGGGTCAGCAACGACCATAGAGCGCAATACTATCAGGGTCTGGCGGACTGGCAGGTCCGAACTTACGCGGCCAATAGAAGGGACGGTTGGTGGGTCAAAGTCAACTTCGCTGTCCACGGCCGCCCACAGCTCTGCGTCAACTATGGCCGAGGTACCTGGAAGAGTCAGAGCCGAAAAGGGGGGCCTCTCGGGCTCCGAGGATGACCCCTGGCCAGCCACCACCAAAGATAGAGGAGATACTGCAGCGGAGACGTCTGGCGCCGCCATGATGAGCAGCTGCTCTAGCTCCATCGGCTGGGCGGGTTCGGAGTCCGACAGTGGCGCCCCCTCCGTCAAAACGAGTGCCACAGTCTTGTCGGAAGAGTGAGCGGTCGTAGAGATCGAATCTGGTGCTGCAGCGGACGAAGTTGCTTCGGCCTCCGTTTCCTCAGCAGGCTCTAAGTCCGTGGCCGCCCCGCGGACCGGAAGCGTAGGAATGGCAACCTCGGCGGACAGGGCATCAATGACAGGCGGGTCTGCTATTGTTCCAGAAAGGGCTTCATCTTCTCCCGCCTAGAATCCCCCCGAATGTCCATTGATGATCGTCAATATCCTCCCCATGAGTCGGGCTTCCTCGGGTACAACCGGTATCAGGATTGGTGGCAGTGGGATCACCTGCCGTGGGACAGCCCCCATCCGCAGAAGATCGGCCAAGGATCTCATGTCCGGCCCCAGGAGCGTCTTCAGTCTTTTCGCCGCATGCAGGCGGAAGGATGAGCTCCACCTAGGGATGGCCTTACGACCCCGAGGTGCACGCGCTCTGCGCGGCGTTATTATTATCTAACCATGTGAAGAAAGGTTAGCTGCTTGCCAAGTGGAGTAAGTCACTGAATTCTCAAAGAAGCTGAATGGATCCTCATGCTTACCTCGCCCGCCGGTACTATGCTGCTCTCCGGCGTCATCTCTCCCCGGGCGGCAGCTTCAGGCACTGTCTCCCTGCAGGTCTCGGTCACCGGCACCACCTCCCCTTCTTCCTGAATCTCAGCTTCGGGTACTACCGGCTCTCGCACCTCGACCTCTGGCGCTATCTCCCCCTCCTCCAGGGCTTCGGCAACTGGGATAGTGATCCCCACGACTCCTTTGGAGGCATGATCCTGCATGACCTCAAATAAATCAGCAAACCCCGAGGGAAGACTTAAGGAGGAGGAAAGAGGAAGGCGTGTGCTTACAGCCACTACCACTTCTTCCCCGGGGCAGGATCTTGGCTGTCGAGATGGAGGCACCTGAGCTTACTGCGGCCTCTCCCTGCCTCAAAGCCTCAACTAGGGACGCCAGTTTGTCCAAAGCAGCGGTGGCAGTCTCTAAGCCCGGGACGTGGATTTCTGTATCTGTTGATGGGACTTGTCGCTATTGGAAGCCAAAAACAACAATATCAAGGAGGTTAGTTGATGGCCTCAAGAGAGAAACCTGAATTAACAGGTTCGTACTTACAAGGGCCTGCTCCACCAGTCTAAGAGAAACGGGTAGTACCGGGGCTTTTCAGGCCGGAACTTGAAAGCTGGGCTCCCCGGGTACACCCTCAGTTGAAAATACTTCGTCAGAAGAATAGCCGTAATCTACCTTCTTGCCCGACGAAGTCTTAGTACTAGTGGGCACCTCTTTCACTATCAAGGGAGCCCCCGCCTCAGCATCCGGGGTCGGCTTGTCGTCGTGCTGGACAGGCAACCGCGACTTCCCTGACCGCCACCCCTTTTTCTAATATGTCTGCCCGAATCGAGCTGTCTCAGGGTCCACCTCCGGTTGAGGGGCTGCCGCATCGGCTTCTGCCAAGCAAAGTAAAATCCAGGTTCAGTCTGGCCCGCAAAGCTTCAAGGGAGGGAGAAAATTAATCAAAGTGACTAACAAAGAAAGTGGCACACCTCGTTCAACTTCGGAGGTGGGAGTTGGGGCGAAGAAGGTCTCTCCGACAGATTCCACGGCCCCGTGGGTCACAGCTTCACCCACGCCTGGGATAGATACGGATGTGGGCACTTCGGCGGTGGGAGTTGGGGCGAAGAAGGTCTCTCCGACAGATTCCACGGCCCCGTGGGTCACAGCTTCACCCACGCCTGGGATAGATACGGATGTGGGCTCCTCGACGGTGGCTGAAACAAAAACATATGTGTTACAAGAGGCGTCCCTCTTGACATCTAAATAAACCTCGAAAAGCCTCAAGGATCGGAAAAGACCCAACCTCCAGGCCGACTCGGTTCGGTTCGAGTAGCTTCGAACTCCTCGAATGAAGAGATCAAAGGTGCCAGGGGATTGGTCGACGCAGCTTTGGCGGCCTCCATTTTTCGCCGCTTTGCCTCCCGCCGCCCGGCCGCCTTGGCAGCATCTACCGCCTTCTTCACAGGCGATTTCACCAGGGACCTCTTCGCAGGCGGGGGCAGGGGAGTCATAGTCGGAGCCGCTGGCGCTGCCTCAAAATAAGCAGGTTTCCCTACTTGCCAGAGGAGATTGCGATACGTCACCGTCTGGATGCTGTCGGGGTGGTCTGTTTAAGAAAAGAGGAAGAAGAACGAAGGACCCGATCAGCGTCCAACACCTAAGGAAGGTCAACATTGAAGAACACAAGTAAAAGAAGAAAACACTAAGTACCATGTGGGCTAGTGTACAGCCGCAGCGCTATCGTCCAGTAGCTAAGGGACGGCTCCTTGTCCCGGCGAGCCGCCTCTCGGACCAGCCAGCATACATCTTAGATTTTCTGGCAGCGGTCGGCAAGGGCGGCCAGGTCCGCATGCTTCTTGGCAGCTAAGTGGCAGAAGAGGTTGAAGTGGTCCATTCCCCATCCCTCGGCATAATAATAGGTGATATGGAGGCGCTTGCCCAAGATGGATGCCCCCGCATCTTCAATCTTCAACCCATGCACTCAGAGGAGGACGTAGAGCCATGTGGTGTCCTTGTAATTTTCTGGTTTCCGTTCCTCCGTCCTCACAAATGTGCGGTATGGACAGATTGGGTCCCTCTCCGGACGCCAGCTCCTCGCGGGGGTCCCTTCTTCTTCCATGGGAAATGGATAGTTGGCCAACTCCAGGTGGTCACCCCCAACGTGGCAAAGGTCCCGCAGGGTCTTCTTAAAATTATCCTTCGCCACCGGAGGCAGCTTAGCCTGCGGTGCTGACCTGGCCTCTCGAGCTCTCTTGCGTGCGATCATGTACGCAGCCACTTCCTGTTCCTTGCCGTGCCTCAACCGGAGTAGGTGCTCTGGGTCGATATCAAGTACCGGCACTGGCTGTCGGCTCAGAAACTTCCTCTCTGCCCCATCCCAGCAGTCGGTCCGGCATAATCGGTAGAAGGCTGTCCGGGCATTCCACCACTTCACATACTTCGGGGTCACCCGCAGAATCCGACCCGAGGCTGGCACCCTGAAGGTGGCAGTGTCTGCCCGATGAAAGAAATCCAACCAGGTTCGGGCAATCTCGGCAGTGGGACTCCCCCGGAGACTTCGCACCGGCAGATCGAAGCGAGCACTGTACGTCGGGATATGTTGATCATACCCGAAATTCCTACCGAAACGAAAGGGATAGTACGGCTCCAGCAACAGACTATCCCCCTTTCGGAAAGCCAGCACACTTGGACGAATGGATAGCGCCCAGGCTCTGAGCTCCGGCTCCAATAACGGGCGAACCACGTTCTCCTGAGTAATCGGGTGCACGTACTTTTCCACCTGGTCATCTCTGCATTCCCAGTTATTGTTTACCAATGGGCTTGAATGAGCGGCCAGGGTCCAAAAGTGAATAGTGCCGACAGTATCATAGGGCACCATCGTCAGCCTGCCCTGGATGTCGTATAGCCGCATAGACGTCGAGGTTGACTCCACGCTCGCAAACTCCAGCATCCGTGGAACCAACCCCCAGCCTTGAATGGTGCGTGGGGTGAATTCCAGAAATAGAGAACAGACCCACGCATTGAAAAAATGCAGTGGGCACACATATCACGCTTGCCGCAGAAATTGGTGAGCGCTGACATCCCATAGTGCCTTATATATCAGACACAGAGTAGCCGGGCACAGAGATAGCTTGATACCCCAGGCCATCTGGCAGGCCGGGTAGATCGCGTCCGGTCGAATGACAATCTCGTCTCCATACGGCATGGCGAACGAGCACAACAAGTAAGTCAAGAACGCTGCACAATGCGTTAGCGGGTCGACCCCTGCCGGATTGGGTCCACTTCGGCGCCCTCGTGAAGAAATCTTCACATCAGCCTTCGGCATAGCACGCTTCTTGCGGGCAACGGCAGTGCCTATGTGCGGGAAGTCCTCATATTGTTTCAGACCATCATAGAAGTACTGCAGCCACAAGGTCATGCGGACTCTCTTCCGGTCTCCACGGGGGGGTTGCTTCCCGCCATGCGCCAATTGATATAGGTCCCGGTACGCCTTCATAAGATACCGATACGAATAGCCGAGGGAGTAGTAGCCATCCCCGTTGGTCTCGTCCTTGATCAGATCCGGGAGGCAGACTTCTTCATTGGGCTCCCCGTCAATGGGCAAGCCGCTGAGTTGACTAAGACTCCACAAATCCAATGAAGTCTCGCCCTCTGCCGTATAGAAGGTGTTGGTCTCTGCGTTGAACACTTCAATCATCCCGCAGTAGAGGCCCCTTGAAATGGGGTAGCCATACCGGGAGGCGTAGACACTGTGATAAATGCCGGCCCGGATAAGGATTGGGGCGTAGTTGAACAACGCATATTCTGTGAATTCCATGCCCCCCTTTCGGAAGCTATGCACGTCCTTAAGCCTTATCTCCCCGAACCAGCCCAGCGCCAGTTCATGCTGGAATCGGATGGCTAGGAAATTCAACAGAAAGGGTTCTTCTCTGTACCCCCACTTTAATGGAGCCAAGAATAGACCAAACAGAGGCTGCTCGCCCTGGACCCGCCCAACAGCTAGGTCCCACTGAGCAGGGGTAAACTGAGGCGCCCGCACTAACTTATCCTCCGTCGGCAGCACGGCTTCCAGCCCCAAGACAGGTTTCCATTCTCGAGCCTCTCCCACTAGATACATTGGGATGCTCCTCAGGACACTGTATAGCAAGCTGTCCCGGAACTGTAAAATCACCCGCTCGGCGTCCTTGATAACTCGAAAATTCCGCCCCTCCCGGTCACTGAGATGCTTCAGAAAGCGGATGAGGTGCCTGTCCTTCGGGTAGTCCTTCCGGTACTCCCCTGCAGCCCGGTCAAAAGTCAGGCTACCCTCGACCCGAGTAAGCCGGCAAAAATCCATCGTCTCAGTATCGGAGCCCGACGATCTGGCCAGCGCCGCTATCTCAGCATGCTCCCTGTCCAATTCTTCCACATTAAGCCACGTAACTGCCGGCACCGGGGGTGGGGGAACGCGCACGGCACCAGAAGCAGCGGGAGCAGCAGAATCTCTTGGGGCAGCCATCTTTCTACAAGTTGCAAGATACCTCAAGTCAGAATAATACATAAATAGAGAAAAAGAAAAGAAGTTACAAAGGGGCTACGCTACAATTGAACTAAACAGAATGGCAATAATTCCTCACGAAATTTCGGCAGAGTTTCCCCTAGGCCGAGGGCGTAAGGGGAAAACACGGGTGCACGTCCACAAGGAGTGACGGCCCCAACAAAGTCACGGTGTGCCCAAGGGCGACACCGGAGATCCTCCGGTTGAAGAAGTCCTCCTCTCCTTTCGGTGGCACACCCCGTGCCTTCCTTCAGCGGCACACCCCGTGCCTCCTTTCAGCGGCACACCCCGTGCCTCGCTCCAGCGGCACGCCCCGTGCCTCACTTCAGCAGCACACCCCGTGCCTCCTTTCAGCGGCACACCCCGTGCCTCGCTCCAGTGGCACGCCCCGTGCCTCACTTCAGCGGCACACCCTGTGCCCTCGCCAGCGGCACACCCGTGCCCACCTCCCTACAACGGCACACCCGTGCCCACCTGCTCAGCTGCACACCCCGTGCCCACCTACCCAGCGGCACACTTGTGCCTTTCTCCAGTGGCACACACGTGCCCCCCCTCCCTGTGGCACGCCCCGTGCCCTCGTCAGCGGCACACCCTGTGCCCTCATCAGCGGCACACCCCGACGCACCGTGACCGCCTCCACCCCATGCCGAAGAGAAGAAGAAGAAGAGACGAAGAGGAAGAAGAAGAGAGGAAGAAAGAATGAGAAGAAGAGAAAGGAGAAAGAGGAAGACGGGAGCCTAGGGCTCCGTTGTCCCCCGAGCGAAGGGAGAACGAGAAGAACAAGAGGAAGAAGAAGAAGAGGAGAACGAAAGAAGAGAAGAGGAGAAGAAAAAGAAAAGAGGGAGAAAGGGAGTAGAGGAGAAGAAGAAGGGGGGGGGGCTTCTCAGCGCCCTCACCAGAGGAGGAAGACGACGGCGAGCGGCGGCGGTGTCCAGCGGTGACGGAGAAGAGGGAGAAGAGAGGAAGAGGGAACGGGAGCCGAAGAGACAAGGAGAGAGAGGGAGGGAATTCGAAAAGAGAGGGGGGGAGTTTCGAACTCCCCCACCCCTTTTATAACCGCTTCAAAAAGGAGAGAAAAAGAAAAGAAAAGGGGAGAAAAAGGGAGAAAAAAAAGAGAGAAGAGACAAATCAAAAAATAGAAAAAAAGAGAAAAGAAAAAAAGAGAGAAAAAAAGGGAAGAGAAAAAGAGAAAAAAAAGAGAAGAGAAAGAAAAGAAAATATATATATATATATACATATATACATAATAAATGATGATAATATAATAAATAGATATAATAATATCTATGTCACATGTCTTGTGAACGTACGGCCAATAATGTACGTTAATTCCACAGATACACTCGCGAGCACCATCTGGCTCATCCTTCGCCCACGCTGCCTGCGGGTGGGGGGCATTTGTGGACGTACAAAAGTGTACGTCCATATGTCCCGTCAAGCCCCCGCACTAATGTCAAAGTCGAAAGGAGAAGACCCGGGGAGACTGGCCATCCAGGCCTCCGGGAGAATACTACCGTCTGACAAATCCCCACATTTGCACGGGCGCATTAAATGATAAAGAAAGTACAAGATATCCTCCTGAATTCATACAATACTATGGACCCGCCCTCGGGTCCCTAACGGTGAAGAAATATCCCAAAGAATGCACAACTTCAAGTTCTTGAAGCAAAGACAGAGGCCCCTTTCAAAACGGTACACTCTATGCCTCTTCAGTGGCACATGGCCTCAAGTGCCCCAGCGGCACACCCCTGAGGTGCCCCCAGTGGCACGCTATATAATGCTCCTCAGCGGCACGACCTCAAGTGCCCCAGCGGCACACTCCATCGCGCCCTTCAGCGGCACGGCCTGAGGTGCCCTCAGCGGCACGCCCCATCGCGCCCTTCTACGGCATACCTGAGGTGCTCCCAGCGGCATGCCCCATCGCGCCCCTCAGCGGCACGGCCTCAAGTGCCCCAGCGGCACACCCTATCACGCCCTTCAGCGGCACAAGCCTTCATGCCCCTCCAGCGGCACGACGGCCTGACCCCTCCAGTGGCACAACGGTGAACTCCCCCGAACGGCACAAACTAACAAGATATATAGCGGTCACTAGAGGAGCCCCTTGGCGCGCAGTGTGGCCATTTCAACGCCAGCTAACCCCAAGTCTAGGTGTCATCCTCCGATTGGATGAAGGAGACTTCTGCCTGACGAAGATGGGACTTGGGTCAACCTCGGATGGCAGTGCCATCATGAGATCCCCCCGTCAACGGCATGCATATAAAAGGCACCCCCACGAAGAGAAAAGGCGGACGAAGGGCATGCGAAGCAAACCCGTTCGAAGAAAGCAGCACAGGAGAAGAAGAAGAAGAGAAGGAGAAGTAATAGGAGAGTGGAGAGATTGAGAGGGATCGAGTCACCTGTACATGGGGAGAGAAAGGATGGGGTGAAGGGAGGCATCCTCCCTCGTTCCAACTCCCCCCCGCATTGTCTTCCTTTTACTCCCCTGTTCATTTCTCAATTATTTTTTTTCTTCTCTTTCCACACTCTTCTATTCTGCGACATGGTGTAGCTGCCCCCCCCCCCCCCCCCGAATCTTGGCCGTTGTCATTTTTACAGTTCTTATCATGAATAAAAGTGCCCTTGGACTCTATGTTTTGTGGCATTTGTTGTTTTCTCTCTGTTGGTGATCTGTGATTTTCTGTTGCATGCTTCCCCAGCTTTCCAACCTACTGTTTCACCGACTTCCCCATGTCACTGACTTGCTTGGACAAATGACTGGTGTTTCTGGTTTGATGGTGTGAGGCTAGCCTCTTCCTTCTCTTGGTGGTGTTCAGCAGAGTGTCCCCCTTCCTTCCTTCCCGCGTAGATCCGTTAGAATGCTACAGTCTGCCACTTGGTGTGCATCCCCACCCACTGATTGAGGTGCTCCTTTGTCTCTCCTTCAGAGTCAGTGGCATACCCACACCCATTCAAGCCGTCAGTCGTCACACTACTCAGGCCCTTCAACGGCACAATCCTCCATTTGTCTGCCCAGCGGCACAGACTCCCCTGGGTTGCCCAGCGGCACACCCTTCCCGTTTGTCTGCCCAGCGGCACAGACTTCCCTTCATTTGCCCAGCGGCACGCTCTCTCCAGCCGCCAACGGTACACCCTTGGCTGCCTCAGCGGCACACCTCCCCTGTTGGCCTGCTCGGAGGCACACACACTTTGGCTGTCACTTCTCCGGTGCATTCATAGCTTGTATCAGTCTACTGGTTTCTCGGCTGGCATTTTCTCTGAGTTTTCCGAAGTTTCCCCAAAGGTGGCTGCTTAGGCACACACCTCAATTGTTGGTTTATGTCACCCCTGTGGGCATGTTCCTTGTTATTCCATTACCATCCAGGTCAAGGGGAGATGCTGCCGAATTTTTGTCAGAAATAACGATAAGTTAAAAAAAAAGAGAAGACATAAGGAAGCAACAAACGAATGGGATTAAGCAACAATAACACATTCTAATCAACTGAAGGAACTATGCAAGGTTCCAGCCATTGGACTGAACAAGACTCAAAGAACTACACTATTGAACATGATTTGGGACTCTATCACATGACAAGAAGATTGGCAGTTGATGCTCTGAAGTTCTCCATCAGACCTACATGAGCAAGGGGCCTTCTTCTGAACTTTGCCCCCCACTCATCTGAACTTCACCCTACCTACCTTAATCCTACACTCTGCACTCCCTAGCGGTACACTCCCCAATTCCCCTAACGGTACACTCTGCACTCCCTAGCGGTACACTCCCCAATTCCCATAGCGGCACACTGTTCACTCCCCAGCGGTACACTCCCCAATTCCCCTAGCGGCGCATTCTTCACTCCCTAGCGGTACACTCCCCAATTCCCCTAGCGGCACACTCTTCACTCCTTAGCGGCACCTCCCTCAACCTTCCAGCGGTACACTCTCCTTCACCCTCCAGCAATGCGCTTCTCCAACCCTTCCATCGGCACGCTCAATCTCTGCTCTACCATACCTCCAATCGGAAGAGGGAAAATATAATAATAATAATAATAAAAAGGGGGAGTTTGTGCTATGATAATAATAAAAAGGGGGGGTGGTTCTAATCAAGATAATAAAAAAAATGATAATCGAAGGGTGATAATAATAGAAAGGGTAATAATGAACAG
Organism: Amorphophallus konjac; assembly: GCA_022559845.1. Lineage (NCBI taxonomy): Eukaryota > Viridiplantae > Streptophyta > Magnoliopsida > Alismatales > Araceae > Amorphophallus > Amorphophallus konjac. The sequence continues at coordinate 182,972,823 of CM040122.1, read as the reverse complement.
GAGAAGAGCTCATGGTCCGTGGGTGATAAAAGGCAATCAACAAAGAGAGGGTAATGTCAGTAATTAAATGATAATAACAAGCATTGACAAATCACAAATATAACAGTATGGCCTCTGTCTCTCCTCTTCGGATTCCGAACCCAGGAATACTAATGCTGCCCTTGTAGGCCGAGCTTCACCCTCGGGAGTTACCTCTCTCGTTATGGTCACTGCCCGGCCTTGCCTCGGGCCAATATCTTATCAGGGTCTCCTCTCTCGCCGGGATCTGATTCCCCCCCCTTTGCATTAAAATTGCCACCTCCTGGCAGACATTTGCACGGATTCATCCCCCGTCACCGTCTTGTTCTCCGTATGGACTTTTGTCCGAACATGGAATGGTCCACCGGTGACCAACATAATCTGAGTGTTCATACCCTCACCACGGGTTTACTGCATAGCCCGACCGCCTTTTCTTTCCCGCATTAATTAGTATTTCTTTCGGTCGTGGAGCCCTTATTTCCGGCAATTAATCAAGGGTATTCCCCTCTCCGAGGGGATGTAAATGACGTTGTGACCTTTATGGCACAACGGGTCTCAGTCCCGACCCGAACCACACAATCGCCTGACTGAGTCAGATCGAGCGCACCTTGGGTTTCTATGAAGCCCGAACAAATCGTCACTTTGTGACTGGCACGCCCACGCACTTAATAAATCAATAAAAGAATAAAACCAAACTTATTTAAATAAAAAAGGTGCGTCGACATTTCCCCACCGCCTCGAGTGGTCAAGAGGCTTCGACCTTTCTCAGGGCTATGTCCCCAGGAAGAAATTGCCTATCTCGAACCTGTGCATTATAGTACCGAGCCATGCGCCTCTGATACTTTGTTACACGAATCCTTATGATTTCACATACCTCATCCATCAAGTCAAGGTTCTCCAGTAGTTTTTGCTCCTCAAGCTCTAGCTGAAAATGAACGACTCAGAGGGAAGGACTTCCAATTTCGAGCAGAATGACCACCTTAGTACTGTAGACCAACTGGAATGGGGTTTCGCCAGTGGCTGCTCGTGGGGTCATTCGACAGGACCATAGCACGCTAGGCAGTTCCTCGAGCCAATTACCCTTTGTCTTATTCAGTCTAGTCTTTAGCCCCTTAAGAAGGGTTTTGTTGGCCTTCTCGACCAGGCCGTTGGCTTGTGGGTGGACTATCGTGGTAAAGTTACTGTGAATCTGTAGGTCGGTACACTTACTTTTCAAATATGAGTAATTAAACTGTCGGCCATTGTCGTTCACTATGACCCAGGGGACGCCAAAGCAGCATATGATCGACTGCCACACAAAACTCCATATTTGATTCTCAGTTATCTTCGTAGTTGCTTCTGCCTCAATCCACTTTGTGAAGTAGTTGATCGCGACAATAATGAACTTCTTCTGCATTTGGGCTGTAGGGAAGGGGCCCAGGATATCTATTCCCTACCGAGCGAAGGGGTATGGCTCAGAAAGGGACACTAGAGTGGTGGCTAGCTGGTGTATCAGGTAGTCATACCTTTGACATCGGTCAGATTTTTGAACATAGTCCGAGCAATTCTGCTATAGCATTAGCCACCAATAACTTTGCCGCAACAAAATCCTCGCCACCGACCTCCCTCCTTGATGCGCACCGCAAATCCCCTCATGGACTTCCTTGATAGCTTGTCGAGCTTAATGAGGGTCAAGACACTTTAGGAGTAGTCCCACATAGGACCTCCTGTAAAGTTGACCATCGAGCAAGATGAACTTCCGGGCCTGATACTTGAGCCACCTCACCTCTCGAGAGTCGAGAGGTTCTCGACCATCTCTCAACCAGAGTACATAGGGTGTCCTCCAGTCATCGGGTAGCACTTGGACGGCTTTGACAAGCTCAGAGTCAGTGCTAGGGTGTTCCAGTTCTTCCAGGTGGACTAATCGGGCCCCATATAGGATAGAGGAGGAGGAGGCTAGGTGAGAGAGTGCATCCACTCGGGAGTTTGCCTCCCGAGCGATCCTGACGACTTGGAAGCTCTCAAATTACGGAGCCAACTCCCTAGACAATTGGAGGTACTTAACCATATGTGGCTCCTAGGCTTCATAGTCTCCGTTGAACTGACTAGCGACCAACTACAAGTCGGGGAAGATTCTGACCCTTTCCGCTCCTAGCCTCTTGGCTAAACGAGCCCCTGAAATCAAGGCCTCGTACTCGGAACCATTGTTGGATGCCATGTTGACACTAAAATTCTGCTTAATTTTTCAGCTGCAGCAGCACGCTCCAAGCAGCCTTCCCGGCACCGGTAGAGGAGAAGAAAAAGAACAAGAAATAAAGAAGAAAAAAGGAGAAAGGTGGAAGTCCCATCCGGTCCTCCCTTCTCGAAGTCTTGTTGATGCACAAAAATCTGAACACCATAATATATCACGATATGGCAGAAATCGTGGAAAGTCAAGGTGTTCCTAGGATGCACTGTTGACTGTGAGACTCCGGCAACGAAGAAACAAAAGAAGGGGGCTTGAGCGGCCAGCTTTCAACACAGTGAGGGTGCTGTGTCCGATCACCATAGCCCGGAGTGGGGAAGGTTGGCATCATCAAAAAAAAAGAAAGAAAGAGGAAAATAAAAGAAGAAGAAAAGAAAAAAAAGAGGAACAAGACTCGGGTAGCTGCAGCAGAAGCTGCTGAAGTTGGAGCTGCTACGAAGTTATCTGTTGAAAAGGACCATGCAGGGATGATATTTGTGTGCAGCACTGAGACGAAGAAGGACTGCTACAGGTACAAGGTTTTCGGGATGCCAGCTGGTAAGAAGGAAACAGTGGCAAAGGTTTACAAGGGGATGAAGCTTTTCCTTTATGACATTGACCTGAAGCTATTATATGAAGAAAAAATGCAAAGCTGCAATCAGAGCAAATTACTAGAAAAAGAAAAAGTTCAGTTTGGAACTTTCTGCTGAGCAGCAAATAAAGAAGCTACGGAGTTTACAAGAAGGTGTGACCCCCAAGTTAAACATTTCTCCAAGGTACAGGGTGACGCTACCAGCAACAGGAAACAAAAACAAATCAAACATGGAACCAAAGCTTTGCTAGCTAAACCACTTAACGTGTGTTGGCGACAGCCGGCCAGACAGAGATAGCATCATCCCAGTGAAAGGCTTGTCCAGAGGCGTCAATTACCTTCGAGGATATCCACCCGGGTCCCGTTTCTTAACCCACTGCAACCTGAAGGATACAAATTAACAGAAATCTAACACCAGCTTGCACCCTTGTGTATTCTACAACTCAAGGAAGTAAAGAGAACAAGACTTGAACACTTTCACCTCTGCAACCATGGGACCCCCAACCCCATCGGGAACCTTGATGGGCTCCGCCTTCCTGGGTGATTCCCAGGCGGTGTAGGTGCAGGTTGTCCACTCGTTGAAAGTACCTTGGCATGCATATTGGCTGCCTTCGTACTTCAACTGGTTACCGCAAACAGGGCACTTCTGGAGAGGCCGGAAGAAAATAGAACGTCTTGGCTATTGTTATGCACCAGGGATTCACACGGATGGGATCAACACAAGTGAGATGTAGAAGGTGACGATGTCGTTGAGACAGAGGGGTGCAAGCAGGCAAGATAACAGAGGGAAGTCTACGAAGGTGCTCCCGGATGGCCTTGCAGAACTCCTGGAACTCCCTGATGACGTACTGACCTGCCGTATTGCCATTCTCTGCCTCTGTGCTCTTGGTCTTCCGGCGGCTTCCCCCCATGCTTGAACCGGCAGGGCCCATCCAAGCCATCCGGCAGCCTCTCCCCAAAGGCTCATCCTGCAGCCCAAGTTCTCATCCGGCAGGGACCGCTGGGCAGTGAACCGGCAGCCCCAAAGGTGATCCGGCAGCCCCCATGCTTTTCTAACCCATCCGGCATCCATTTGATGCAACCCATCCGGTCCCCCTTAACACCCCAAAGCTCCCTCAAGCGGCAGCAGCATAGTTCCTCCATCCGGCAGCCTTATGGCTGATCCGGCAGTGCCTGCCTCGAACAGCGGCCCGATCCGGCAGCACCGCTGCCATCCGACAGCGTCCTTGTTCATCCGGCGGAGCTCTTCTGATCCGGCGGCCTTCTGTCGATCCGGCGGCAGACTCCGTCCGGCAGAAGCCCTCGCGAACAAGCAGCTCGCGGCACGACTATAAAAGGGCCCTCGAGCCCATCACAAAAAGAAGAGAGAGAACTCGGAGAAGGCCAAGAGGAAGATAGAACTCTGAGGAGTTTGAGAGGATAGAGGCCTGCATGGGAGTCTGAGAAGCCTGTAAGGGAGAAAGAATAGAAGGATCTGCGAACAGACAAGTAGAGAGTCTGGGGAAAGAGAGGTCCGTGAGCGAGAAAAAAAAAGAGCACGAACGATCCAGGTGAGGTTCCACGGGGTCTGCGAGCCTGAATTGGCAGAGAGAGAGAGAGAGAGAGAGGAGAGAAAGAAGGGGGGGGGGGAGCAGAGTCGATGCTCACTTTCCACCCATATTGTACTGTTTTCTTCTGCCTTCTCTGTAACGCTATATTCCCGTTTTCTTTGTCTTTCATCTTCTCCGTTTGCTATAACGAATGAATAGTATATTCTCATCCCGTTATGTCTCCTGATCATGGTAATTACACGTCTAATCTATGCTACGCTGCTGCACATTGTTCCGTAATTCTCCCTCGTTATTACCGTTTTGCTTTCCTTTTAAGGCTGTGATCGTCCGTTGGTAGCACTGAGAGTATCGGACGTCTCGAGAGATGGTAACGAATGTGCCTTGGATTAAGGGTGTGACCCCGGCGGCTAAATTTACAGAGATCGCCCTTCTCCTACGCCCCCTCTATTTTCTGTTTTATTTCGATCGCTCAAATCGTAAAGGGTGGATTGGGGTTTATCCAACGCTATGGATACGACTCCGGTGTCCAAATCCCATAGGCCATGTTATTAAAGGATTTCTCCTTTTACGTTACAACGCACCCACATTTCCCTCTCTGTGGGCTTCGATTTTCTGCAGTTTTCCTCATCGTGAGGAGTTCCCCCTCTGCCTTACAGTCATCCCAATCTTTGATTAAGCTGATGCGGCAGCCCCACACATGGCTGGTCCGGCAGGCCCAATCAACTGGTCCGGCGGTCTTAAATTATATTGATTCAGCAGCCCGTATCCTTAGTTGATTCGGCGGCTTCTACGTAGCCATCCCGACGACCTCGGTGCGCACTGTACAAATAGTCCCGTACGTACGGACGTTGCCATTGCGCATCCTAAAATTAAGGGGCCATCTCGATTTCTCCGTGGATGAGTCTCTATTTTATTCCCCTCAAATATCCCGATCTAGAAGAGATGCTGTCTAATTTTTACAAACAATCTGAACTAAAAAAATATAATAGCAATTAATAATGAGGGGAAATAAGCGGAATAAAAGAAATGATGCCAAGAAATGTGCGTTGTAGTAAAGGAGTTAACCTGTGCATGCTCGAATGCCGGCTTCTCCTGGTATACCAAATGGTGGGTTGTGAAAGGTCGGGTCATGTCCAGCTGAATGTCCCCACTATGCGTAGGTACGCAACTCCGTCTCGTACCGAAGTCACATTGCATAATAAAAAAATAATACATAAAATAAATAAAAGAAGAGGGAGAAAATAATAAATAAAGAGCAAAGAAATTAAATATATAAAGATAACACATCTTTTATCAGTCTAAAGGCCTTTAATTGGCGGCTCTCCCTCTCCCCTGGACTAGCTCTATGTGAAGGGAATATTAAAAAGGCCGTCGCAGGTCGTGCCTGGACCTTGGGGGTCACCCCATCATAGCCACAGCCCGACCCTGCTCTAGGCCAACATCCTATGAGACTGACTCGTTTCAATCAGGGTTCAACCCCGTTTCTCTTACATTAAACTTGCCAAGAGTTTGGCAGACATTCGCTATTAAAGTTTGGGTTTTTTAAATTTTTTTTTTGAGTTCGGTTACGAGGTTTGAATAATAGGTATGAATCCTCCCCAAATGTGAAATGTTTAATAAAACAACTTGTTTACCCCTTAGCGGGGAATGTTTTCTTGTCATTCGAGATCTCAATGTTTCTTTCATTAACAATAATTTCTGACCGTAGAGCCCTCAATTTCTGGCGAGTAATCAAGGGTTTTCTCCCCTCTGGGGAGATGTAATTAACTCCGATACCTATACGGTGCGGCGGACTTCCAGTCCCAACACGGATTTCATAATCACCTGATCAGTCAGACAGCGCGCACAATAAATTTGTCACGAATGTGACTGGCACGCCCATGCACTTAATAAACTAAATAGATCAAGAATGAAAAGATCGATGATAATAACAATAATAACCACAACAAAAGAGTGCGTCACCAAGTTGGCACGTCCGGTGGGACTGAGTCTCCCTTCATCTTCTCGCCAGGGTTGAGGCCTTAGGGCCTTCATCCAAATACTAATTGTTTCGTTCGTCCTGTCATTCTTCTTCCAGGTTGAAGCAATGGCATGCGGACTATCTGGACTTATCTTCGGCCCCCAGGTGGTGGCCGGTCATGCTGCATACGGCTACCTCGCCGTACCAACTATTTTTGAAAATTTTTCTTCGGTCATTAGCTTCCCCAACTTCCTGGGGGTTGCATTCGTAGGTCTCATGGACTTAGAAGGCCCAAAACCTATAAAGCTGAAGGAGAACAAAGCTGCGGCCCGCCAAAGTGAGGGTCGGATCAAGAAAACCCTGCTGAAGAGCCCGATGATCATGAGCTGCCACGTTCACCACATTACCTGCTCAACTGGGGCACCCAAGAAGAAGCCCGTTGGGGGCAATAAGAAGAATTTCATAAGAAGAAGAGTCTTTGCTCTTCCCCGGGGCCAACTTTCGGCATCCGGAAAGTCCGTGATGATCGGGGGCATCCGGGTCTACTTCAATGGCCGCGACGCTGAAGTTCTGTCAGATCGGGTCATCCCGACCGTGCCCACTCACAACGCCTTCCAAGTGCTAGCAAACTGGAGGGTGAACTTTGATGATAACAAGCAAGGGAGACCAGCCCCAAAACTGCCAAAGTTCAAGTAAATTTGGGTTCCCAAGATGACCCGGGGCCCCACGCCAGCCTTGCAAATCTTCAACAATTATACTAGTGTCCCCAAGAGAGGGAGCAAGAAGATTATGCATGCAGGCAAGAAGATTATGCATGCAGGGGAAGCCATTGTTGCAGCTTCTTTACCCGCTGCCAGGGCTTTGCAAGGTAGACTGATATCTATAAATATCCAAGAAATTTCAATCAAGCTGCCAGGCTAATATGGCTTTCATACATGCCGTTTGCCCGAGACCGAATGCTGCCTCCTACCATCTCTCCAGAGCGTAGTCAAGAAGATGTGACAAAGATGGTCCGGGAATATTTCTGTAGTGTCGGGAACCCCTCCCTAGGCCAGCAAAGATTACTTCGTGTCATTAGGGCCGAAGAATAAGAAAAAGAGGAAGCATCACCCATGGGTGCGAATGAAGATGAGAAGCGAGCTGGGGCCGGAAACTTTGAAACACCTCCACTGCATAAAAAAATGGAAGGAATTTCAGTATTCAAAAGGCTGACTTTCCCCAGTAAGCTCCAAAGGGAAGTTAGAAAACACTGAAGAAGTGTGCAGGTTTTCACCTGCAATATGTCAAGAGTGATGGGCGGGCATGGTACCCCGCCAGATGAACAAGAAGAGCCAGCCGGGAATACTGGAAGAGAAGGTCCGGTGACAAGATGGGGCAAAGCTACTGCTGAGCTATTGCAAGCCGCTAAGGGCAAGCGGGTTGCTAGTGAAGATATTACTACTGCCACTGCCAAAATAATGGCGTCTGAAGAAGGAGTATTCCCACCTCCTCCATTTGAAGATACCTCGGGTGGAACACTCGAGGACTTTATCAACAAAACAGCCATCGACCCTGCCGTCCTGATGATGCTGCGTAGATACCAGCGGGAGATAGAACTGCTGAAGGAAAAATTAAATTAAAAGGCTGAACACGCTATGATGCCCAAGCAAGTAGGGGCACAAAGTGAGTCATCACGGGGAGGTTCCGACCCCATGGATGCCCCCTCACCGGCTGTTCTACAATAGGCAGACCAGAGCCGGGCTATTCCCCAATATCATCCCCAATGGCTCCAGCCAGTACAACCAATGCCTCTCCAGATGCAGTAGCAAGCTCCATTGTCAGGGCCTTTGCCACCCCATGCTACAGCTCTGGCCACACCACTGATGCGGCCTGCTCACCTCTACCCTCAACCAGAAGGGTTATGGTGAACAAGTTGATAGTGGAGCAAATGATCAAGGCAAGACTGGCAAAAAGGGGTGGTGATGATTATGCCCCTTTTGACATATATGAAGTGCCATATCCAGCCTATCATGCTGCCAAAAGACTTCCGTCCGGCGTCAACAAGCCACCAAAATTTGACAAATTCAACGAGTAGGGCTCCCCAGAAGAACACGTTGCATATTATATAATAGCCATGGGCGACTTGGCGGTGGACGAGTCGTACCTCCTGAAGTTCTATGGGTCCTCATTAACAGAACACGCCTTTAAATGGTATTCTAACCTGCCGGCCGGGTCGGTTTGCGATTGGCTAGACATGCAGTGAAAATTCAAGGAAAGATTCCACGCCACCGAGGCAGAGGTGACTATGGCAGAATTATATGTAGCTAAGCACAGAAGTGATGAAATAGCTGCATAATATATTGAGAGATGGAGGAATCTCAGCATGAAGTGCCGGCGTCCTCCGCATCAAGAAGATGCGATACAAATATGCAAACAGAATTTAAGAAAAGAAATCTTGGAGAAAATAATTGAAATAGAAATCAGGTCTTTTGACCGATTAAATGATATTGTGATAGAGGTTGAAGACTTCTTCCCGAGATATCCTTCCGCCTCTGCTGACCCAAGTTATCAAGCCGGGCAAGCTAATAAATGACCGATACTTAAAGCAGTCCATGTTGTTGGCATTAAGGCGTAAAGGCACAAAGGGGGGCACAATCCTCCTCCCAATGAACCTGCTGGATGTCGGGAGTGGCCTCTCCTGCAGAACAAAGCAAAGAAGCTCTACGTCATCCCCAGAGGGAGGACTCGAGCATTATTCGAGTGGGCTGTGAAATGTAACAAGATCACTCTTCCAAAGCCAAAGAAGCCTGATGACATCAAGAGAAGAGATGATCCTTACTTCTGCTCCTATCATCAAATCCTTGGACATCCCGTTGAAGATTGCCAAATATTCAAGGACATCGTCCAAGGCTTAATCAAAAGGGGGGAGCTGCAAATGGGGGAGTACAAGGTCGATCCCCCACGCCATCATGAAATGCCTACTCCGGGGGCATCAATCAACAAGATATCTATATACCAACAGCTGCCTGAAGAAGTGTGGACGTCAAAAAAAATGATGATGATCATACGACATGCACGTCTTAGCACTCGAGAGCGAGTCGAAGATGGAAAGGCCGAATAAACCCTATGCCTCCTCCAAGAAGGACGAATACCTACCCGGTGCTCCGCCACCCAACAAAGAAGCCCCTCGGGTTGAAGAGATAGCCCCGGCTCCCAAGTCGGCAATGCCGAAGGTCGAATCAAAAGAAACTCAGGAATTCGAACGCATGCTCGGCATACACCGGAATTCACTCAAAGCCCTGAATCGAGACTCAGAGGCTCACAACTAAAGCAACACAGGAGGGCAAGCATCTGTCCGAATCGACACTAAGCTGGGAGGGAGCCCTTTGACGCTTAAATCGGCGCGGCATAGCCTTGAACCGGCGCGTCCCTCCAAGGGGCCTTAAACCGGCGCACCCCACCCAAGGGGCCTTAATGCGGCACGCCCCCTTGCTTATGCTTGATCCGGTGCGCCCCTTTACATGATGCTAGTCCGGCGTGCCCCTTTATGTGTTGTTAATCTGGCGCGCACAACACCGCACCGGTTTAACTCAAATGCCATCCCATCCATGCCCCGATACTCTGTTCTCCTGTCGTCTTGGGGCGCAGACTCGAAAGGGCATAGCATTCAATGCTACCGAGCTCTGTCTCCACATATGTTCGACAGCGCAGCGGCGAAGACGTGCATCGACGGTGGAAGCAGCAGAAGATCTCCTCGCAAACCCGCGAACGTCCCATCCTCAGACAAATGCCAGCGCACTGTGCAAATCAATGGACGACACCATGGCATGTCAATCCTGTTCGTCCGGCAAACAAGGGCAAGTGGCGGGAGTTTCTTCCGTCCGAGCGAAGAAAGGGCAACCGGCTATATATACTCTGCATGTTCGATAGAGAGAAAAGGATGGGCTATTGAAAAGAGAAGAGAGAAGCTGGAACCCCCTGGCTGGCCATTGAAGAGAAGAAGAAAAAGAGAGAAGAGAAGCTCCATTCCCCGGCGCCCGTGAGGTGAAGAAGAAGAGAGTGAGCGTGAGAGAAGAGAGGTGAGCACGGAGGGGGAGAGCTTGTGCTCTGTTCCCCCTCCCCGTCTGTAGCGACCCGGATTCCGGATACCCGGCATACCCGGTAGGACTACCGGATACGCGTGATACCGCATGGAACCCGCGAGGCCTCCTAAGAGCGGGAAAGCTCCGAAGGGAAAAAGGCACGTGTAGAGTACATTGAAGCCACAGAGATAGTACAGTAAGCAATTAAATTTCATTAGATAGGTTTGCTAAAGTAGCAGAAATAAAATTACTTTTTAATTAACTGTTCAAATTAACAATTATATCCCAGAGTCAGTCCAAAGATAAAGACAACAAGTCTAGCACAGTACAGTCGACAGAAAGAAAAGACGTACCAAAAGGTCGGGGGAAGCCCGACGTAGGTACCAGCTGGCAGCAACGGCACGCAACGAGCACGCACACTCCAAGAACCATGCGGAAGCAGAACTAACAGGGTCACCCCACCTGAAAAGCAGGGGGTGAGCCACGTGTCACTGGCTCAGTAGGGGTCACGTGGATCCCCACTGAAAAATACGCAGTAACATGGAACAACAACGAAAAAAACAACAGGTGTAACAAAGCAGGAACTACACTACAAAGCTGTAAATCTATGCTACAGGCAGTAGTAAACAGACGGGAAGTAGGAGTAGGGAACAAGTAAGAAAAGGGAAGAACCCGCGCCAGACAAGCGGCGGCCGAACTAACCTCGGCACCCCAAACTACTCCAAGCAACAATAGAAGGGCGACTCTGACCTGACGAAGTCAGAAGTTACCGATCTGCCGACCCAACACCAGGTCTAAGAGAAAGACCTGCAAGAATAGACAAAAAAGGTCTAGAAAAGACCGCACAGACGACCGACAGACTCGATCACACAAACACGACTAGAACGTCGTGCACACTGCCCCACGCACGACCAGAACATCGTGCATGTGACAGAACAATGACCTCGGGTACAGCCACGGAAAGGCCAACCCAGAAAGGTCACGACGCATAAGAAACGCCGAGAGTCACGTGCCACGTGACGGAAGCACCTCCTCCTCGCAAGAGGAACAGCCAGCTGCATCCACTGACGTCTTATGCTGCGCCAACAAGCACCTAGTCAACGCTGTCGTCCCAAAGAACCGACAGGGACAAGACACCCACAGAACCAAGTCCAAGGAACCACCGTTCTGAGTCCAAGGAGAAACAACCGTACCCACGCAAAGCGGGACCGCAGTACCAACACGATGAGTAACTAGTCAGGGTCACGCCTGCCGGCGTCAGTCCAACCGCCCCTGACCACGTGTGCACACACAAGCTTTATGCCCAAGCCAGGCCTCTAGCTAGTTTTCTCCCCGTAGCGGACGCTACTACCACACAGGAGCCCACGGAACTAGCTTACAAACCGTATATCGGGAATACCCCTCCGCTATCCGCTAGCGGGTCGCCACTCAAAGACCTAGGGTAACAACACAAGGAGGCTCATGAGACACATAGACTCTAAAACACAAGTGTCGAAGCACAAGCAGGCAAGAACGCCCACAACACATACTTCGAGGCACCAATGGTCAGTACGACCACTGCCAACAGACTCAGGACAAGACAACTAGACCCACCAAGTAACGATCCCGAGTTAAACGACTCAAGGGCAAGATCGTCACGAACAGTGGAACAAGCCGCCAATCGGTCTATTCCTAAGCCACAAGAAACGACACTCCGCAGAAAATGACACACGGAGACCTGAGGGAACACCAAAGGCCCTCAGACACATCTGGACACACAGACCGAGGTAACAACACCTTGAGGCATCCAGAGCCAGCGTCTCGGACTGGACAAAACCGCCAAGACACCCATACACAAGGTCTCCCATCAACCACTGGGTCACCCCGGGTTGACCGGAACCCGACCAAAGACACGCACAAGAGTAGAATAGAGAATCCTACCACAAGCAAGAAGACTCCTGGCTACCTTACAATGTGGTCTTAGCCCTCATAGGATATCAAGAGACATCCACGGGACAACGGGCAGACCACAAGGCCAAGCCAAGATAAGCAGAAATCAAAACAACGAAAATCGGAGCAGAAGGCATGTAACGCACTACCCTTAGACCGTTATATGAACGTGACGGTCTAAGCCTAGGCCGTTACACTCCACGTGACAGTTATGGAAGAAGCCGTCACACACACCGCCCTAACCAAATCTAGAAACGCAAAGGCACGTAACGGCCAGCACCGGGCGCGTTACGCCAACCTGACGTGCCTGACCGGGGCCGTCAGGGCCATCAACCCTCAAACTCAAAACACACTCGGACCACGTAACACGCTAGACCGAACACGTTACAGCCACCTAACGCGCTAGGGCAAGCGCGTCAGGGCCAACAAAACCCAGAACAACAACTGGCTAAGAGGCATGTAACGGTCCTGACCGGACGCGTTACAAACACCTAACGCGCTGGGGCGCGGCCGTTAGAGCCAACGACGCAGCCACCCAACTCAGCCAAAACAGCATGTAACGGTCCATCACGAACGCGTTACACAGGCCTAACGCACAGGGGTATGACCGTTAGAATCAACAGGCACAGCCACCCAAACTCGGCCAAAACGAAGTGTAACGGCCTGGGACAGGCACGTTACACACACCTAACGCACAGGGACATAGCCGTTAGGCAAACCGACTCAAATGGTCAAAGTCAGTCAACCAGAATGTAACGGCCTGGGGTAGGCGCGTTACACTCATCTGACGCACGGGGTCAAGCGCGTCAGAGGAACCGACTTAACCCAAACATAAAATGACAAAAAAGGCGTAACGCGTCTCACCGGACGCGTCAGAGAGATGTGACGCGCCACCCCTGGGCCGTCACACTCTCAAAACCCTGAAGAACTCAAATCAACTCAGACGCTGTAACGGTCAGTCGTGGGGCCGTCAGGGCATGTGACGGTCCCTGGAACGACCGCCACACCAGTCACGGCGGGAAAACAGAGGGTTGCCCAAATCGGCCCGTTCCACGCCCCATTCACGCCGAAGCACAGGGGAAACAACGATGTTGCACACTATAAATCAATCTTCTATCTCTAGATTAATGCTGTTTCATCATGTGAGTGAGTACAGTTCAATGGCTGTCAGATAACATGTTCTACCTTAATTCTGCCTTCACTCTGTTTGCACAGTCTTCACACCAGTGCGTCAACTCAGCGTGCTGATGCGTTGACCCTTCAGACATTGCATGTCTCTGTTCTTCACACCAGTGCATCAACTCAGCGTGCTGATGCGTCGACCCTTCAGTCATTGCTTGTATCTGTTCTCGCACCAGTTCGTCAACTCAGTGTGCTGATGCGTAGACTCTTCTGTTCAGGTTCTTCATTTGATTAAGTCTATACATAATCAGTTGAACGTAAAAGTAATACGTTGCAGCGTCAACTCATTGGGCTGCAGCGTCAACTCAGCATGTTTGCACTTCGCCTTCAGACTTTCAAGTCTATACACCCTATACTCATTCAAGTCTGTTCAGCCGTTTGCATCTCATAAAGTCTATACATTCGGTTCCTTGGGCAAAGTCTATACATCGCTTTGTCTGCACATTGCCTTCAGCCCAAGTGCTCAAAGCCTAAGTCTATACACTCGTTTGTGAGTCCTTCAACTCTGTACACTGCTTGAGCCTCACCAAGTATGTACATCGCTTCAAGCGATTCTAGTCTATACAGTCTGCCTTCACACTAAGAGTATGTACATCGATCCTACAGCCGATCGTCTCACTCACTCTTTGCAAGTCTGTACAATCTACCGTCTCATGCAGCGTCTAATGTTAAAGTCTCCACATCGCATTGCATCGTCTCTATCAGTGTCTCACTGGTCTAGTCTGTATAGACTTTAGCGTCTCATGAAAGTCTATACAACGCATCAGTTTTTAAAAGTCTATACACTGCCTTTGCATTAAGCCTCAAAGTCTGTATAGTCGTGTACAGTGGATTCCAAGTCTATACATCCTTCAGCTGGATCTGTTCAAGTCTGTACATCGCCCAACTGATTTGGCAAGTCTCTACAACGTGAAGTCTTCACCTCGTCTTGGTTCAAGTCTATACAGTCTGTAGTCTACATTGCTTTACAACCACAGAGTCTGTACAGCCTATCTGACTTCATGGGTAGCATGCCTTTAGTGCGTTGACGCACTTGGCTGTCTGCGTAGACGCAATGGTGCGTCTTTCGCTTCCTTCTTGTTCACTGCGTCGACGCTGACACTGGATGCGTTGACGCATTGGTCAGCCTGCCTAGGGAGTGAGCACTTTTCTTGAGGAGCTGAGGCGACGCTGCTCGCTGGAAGCGTTGACGCCTTGGCTGTTGATCAAGGGTCTTTTGTTCAGCATCAAAGTCTGACAAATGTCCACTCTGTACATGTCTACACATTGGGTTGTACGACCACAATCCTATACATTCTGCTATTACAACTTGAGTCTTCAGAGCTCACAGCACACTCTTTACAAGTCTGTACACTGGTTAGGCCTTGTGAAGTCTACACAGTGGCTGAGCAATGTGAAGTCTACACATTTGTCTCCTCTAGAGGTCTATACATTGGCTAAGGGTCTTCAAGTCCATACAGAGTCATCTGATGCATGCTGTCTGAAGTCTGTACAGCATGCCTTGCTGTTTACAGCTTTCAAAGACACATTGCATTGCGTCAACGCAGTACATAGGCACGTAGTGTAGCGTCAACGCATTGCATTGTGCATACCCTGGTAAAGTCTATACATGCATTTATTCATTAAGTCTATACATCCTCTCACAATGTACACACTTACTCTATTGATGTTTCTGAAGTATATACATCCTTGTTAATAGCCTGAACTAACTAAGTCTATACATTCCATCTGTCTATCTGCAGGCGATTCAGGCTGATGATTGGGCACGTGAATCGAGGTTGGCACCTGACACGTGATCCAAGATAACAGGCGCATGACACGTGGATGGCAACCCTGTCAGGATGCTGCCATGTGGTCGAAATTCAAAATGATCTGGCCAAAAGTGCATGGGCGGGAACCTGGCAGCCACACGCCCTTATCTGCTATAAATATAGAGCTTCATCCTTCAGTAGAAGTTCGATCGTGAAAAGAAAAAGCAGAAGCCATTGGTGAGAGTCTGCACGATCCAGAAAAGAAAAAGGGCAGAGAGTTCCATATCTGAGAGGAGATTGTTCGAGAGAGAGAGTGTGTGTGTGGATTGATGAAGTGCTTCATTTGAAGCTACAGTTGTATTGGGTTTCAGAACCGATTTCCTCTTCATTGTTTCTGTTTCTACTTTGCTTTCGTTTATTTTCGTTCTTCCATTCTGATTTGAATTGGTTTCCCTCCGGTGTGTGGAGGAAGGGAGTACTACTCCAGTTTCCCTCTGAGTTGCAGAGGAAGAGAGATCAGTGATCTCTGGTGTTGTTAGTGACAGGTTGTCATTAACAGTTTTCCTCCGTGTGTGGAGGAAGGGAGAGGATTCTCCAGTTGTGTTCTAGCTGGGAGCTAGAACAGGTTTCAAGTTCTGTGGGTAGCAGAGCTTGGTCGAGGGATTTGTTTCCCTTGGGTGTTCAAGCTGTGTGGCAGCATCGTGTACGCAGACTGAGTCTGCTGTGATCTAGCTTTGTCTAGTGGAATCCTCACTCTAGTTGGAGTGAGGGGTGGATGTAGATTGCGGATTGCAATCGAACCACCTAAAAATCGAGTGCCTCCTCTGTGGTTTGCTATTGATTTCTGTGCTCTTCATCTGCTTGTCCCTTTGTCTTCAAGTGATCAGTTCTTCACTCTCATCTATATTTCTCTGTGTACGGGTTTAGGAGGTGCGTTAGCAGTAGAATCTATTTTCCGCCTGAGTTTCTGCAAATTGAGAGTGATCTATTCATCCCCCCCCTTCTATATCACTCTTGCTGCGCTAACAACCCTCGACGATGAAAAACTACATAAGGAGGCTAAAAAGCCCACATGCAAGTAACAAAACACAAGATCGGGGCGATTCCAACGAATCAACCCTAAAAGAGTCAACAAGGTTCCCGGGCTCCTACCGGCCTCGAATGACCACCGATCAACACGAAACAAGCATGGATTGGATCCTAACATCCCCACGGTCAGTTCAACACTAACCGAGCTACAAATGGTTGCCGTTCTCCGGCAAACCCTACAAAACCCGAAAATCACGGTTTAGGCTAAACAAGCCCAAACTCGGCCGTTTCCGTGCCAAACGATGTGCAAGGGCGGGGAAAATGGAGAGGAGGAAGTGAGGAACCATCACCCTACCTCCACCAAAGAAATCGTGCCCCGAAGGGACTAAACCACGCCGAAAACCACGCCGCGAGCTCAAACGTCAGCTTTGAATCCACCGTTCGGGATCGCACCAAATCCATCCCGATCCTCGTTCCGTCGCGTACCCAGCCAGCTCCACAACATCCCCAACACATGCCTCTAGGTACCCCATCTGCAGTCGGAGCCGAGGAAGCTCGAGAGGAGAGAAAATGGGAGAGAGAGACGGCGGCGGCGAATGAGAAGGGAGGAGAGAGGAAGGAAAAGAAAAAGGAAAAGAAATTAGGAATTTTCCTAATTTCTGAAAAATCTGATTTCTGGCCCTATCTCCGAAAAATACGTAAAAATAGTCGAAATGACCGGCTCGAAGAGTACATCGTCGCTGTAGCATCCGCGAGTCGAGGAACTGACAAACAAACTCACCGTAGGGTTCCGTAACTAGTACGAGAGAAAAACCTACACGGCTCGTAAAGATCAACTCGGAAGCCACCAAAGCGAACCGAAACTCACCGAAACGAATCCAAAAGATCCAATGAAGATCCAGCAAGACCTACCAAGGATCCAGTGCATCACATCCTCCCCTCCTTTAAGAAATTTCGCCCTCGAAATTAAGGACTAACAAAGGAGAAGCAAGGAAGAACAACCCAACCGCACAAAACAACACAAATCTCGAGAGAACACAATTCATAGGAACACCGTCAGATCACAATTATAGGCACACACTCAGAATCTCAAGACAATAATCCACAAAAGAGCAAGGGACCCAAGTGAGTACAATTCTGACACCTCCGAAACAAGGCAACGTCGCTTACGTCTCACAAGGCAGGAGACACGACTGCCACAACAACAGACGTCGAAGAAACGAAACGACAGGCACGACGAGTATCAGCTTAACCAAGGGAACACAATCTCCACAGCTGACAGCTCGGTGACATCATCGGCTCCAGTGCCAAAGGCAACAGGGAACACCTGGCACATAGGACACCAACGACAACAGCACCGGACCAAAATCACAATCAAGTCAGCACTCACTCAGATATCACGTCTGATCGATTCGCAAGCTAACTCCAAGGGAGACGAGTACAGCAAAGCTAACCGACAAGACCTGGTCCAAGACAGAGACACGAAATCATAAAGAAACAACGCTTACAGAAACAACACACGGAAGCACCTGTAGGTTTCTGGTTCCACTCTGAACGCAGAACCATGGAACACAACTGCAAGCAAGGTCACAACAAGGCATAAGAACAGCTGAGCACACGACCACAAGGAACGGGTCACGCATCAGGTTGCTCACCAAGAGAAGACCCACAATAACAAGAAACGACAACAATCTCGGGGAACGCAACTCAAGGACCACCAACACGCCTCGAGAGCACAACACCCAAGAGAAGAAAATGCAGAGTAGAGGGTACTCAATCAGCAAGAATGCCGACAAATTCTCTAATACTCGCAATTGCCAATGCTAGCACCAAAAAACCACCAACAACGGCACGGCAACAACAACGTCAAGGCACAGGAAGCCAAGATGAAGTCACATCGAGAAAGGATAAACCTCTCGACCAGTGGGTAGCCAACCCACACGCTTTCGATGCACTCTCAACAACGTGCACAGGCAACAGAACAACCTCGGTAGTCGCACCTCAGCACACACCAGGTGCCATCGCAATCAATAAAGATCACAATTAACACGCCACGAGTACCCGCGAGCAACCGATCACAAGGAGCCTAAGTGCAACAGGAGAAGAGTACCAGCTTCAGCACAAAGCACAAGGAAAGCATCAATCTCGGCTTATCTTCACGTCCTGAAAATGATAAATGAGCCTTCACGATACATCGGCCGCTGGGCACGGCATGACAATACGGTACACAACAGCTCTTAACACCATCATGGAGTCCAAAGCCAAGCAACTGTAAAGCAGAGAGCAGTTCAAGCTCAAAATAAGGCTGTCCACACTTAAGCAGACACATGACAAAGGCATCACCAAGACATCAATTCCAAGGCAAACCTCGAAAAGATTCCACTAGAAGGGACGAGAAGCAAGAAGCTCAACCACGCAATCTCACCAGGAAGGGAAAATCCTAGCTCGCCTGAGCAACTTCTCAACCACGGAATCAAATCGAGCACTTCAACAGAAGCGAGACACATCAGGAGCTGAACAAACTCAAGCCGAGAAGACCAAGACAACGTGAGAACGTGTACGGTCATCAACCAAGGCCAAAGGTCAACAGCAACCTGAACAACTTACAAGAAAACCTCGAACAACGTACTGCAGATTCAAGCCTTCCGGCGAACACTGCCAAGTACAACATGATCAAAACAAACACAACAACGAAAAGGAACACCTCGTCACATCCTGACGAGAGCAGAACCATCTCGTGCAATGCCAGAATAGCACGCACAAGATAACACACAGAAAACAAAGCGACAAGGGATCGTAAACCGAAGCCAGCTGAAGACTGTACTGGACCTTCACGACTCTGGAAACTGTATATCTCAGATTCCCATGTACTTCACACAACAATACTCTGATAGCTCAGAAAAGAACTCCGAACATCTCAGAACACTGCTCTGATACCAAGCTGTAGCGACCCGGATTCCAGATACCCGGCATACCCGGTAGGACTACCGGATACGCGTGATACCGCATGGAACCCGCGAGGCCTCCCAAGAGAGAGAAAGCTCCGAAGGGAAAAAGGCACGTGTAGAGTACATTGAAGCCACAGAGATAGTACAGTAAGCAATTAAATTTCATTAGATAGGTTTACTAAAGTAGCAGAAATAAAATTACTTTTTAATTAACTGTTCAAATTAACAATTATATCCCAGAGTCAGTCCAAAGATAAAGACAACAAGTCTAGCACAGTACAGTCGACAGAAAGAAAAGACGTACCAAAAGGTCGGGGGAAGCCCGACGTAGGTACCAGCTGGCAGCAACGGCACGCAACGAGCACGCACACTCCAAGAACCATGCGGAAGCAGAACTAACAGCGTCACCCCACCTGAAAAGCAGGGGGTGAGCCACGTGTCACTGGCTCAGTAGGGGTCACGTGGATCCCCACTGAAAAATACGCAGTAACATGGAACAACAACGAAAAAAACAACAGGTGTAACAAAGCAGGAACTACACTACAAAGCTGTAAATCTACGCTACAGGCAGTAGTAGTAAACAGACGGGAAGTAGGAGTAGGGAACAAGTAAGAAAGGGGAAGAACCCGCGCCAGACAAGCGGCGGCCGAACTAACCTCGGCACCCCAAACTACTCCAAGCAACAACAGAAGGGCGACTCTGACCTGACGAAGTCAGAAGTTACCGATCTGCCGACCCAACACCAGGTCTAAGACAAAGACCTGCAATAACAGACAAAAAAGGTCTAGAAAAGACCGCACAGACGACCGATAGACTCGATCACACAAACATGATTAGAACATCGTGCACACTACCCCACGCACGACCAGAACATCGTGCATGTGACAGAACAATGACCTCAGGTACAGCCACGGAAAGGCCAACCCAGAAAGGTCACGACGCACAAGAAACGCCGAGAGTCACGTGCCATGTGACGGAAGCATCTCCTCCTCGCAAGAGGAACAGCCAGCTGCGTCCACTGACGTCTTATGCTGCGCTAACAAGCACCTAGTCAACGCTGTCGTCCTAAAGAACCGACAGGGACAAGACACCCACAGAACCAAGTCCAAGGAACCACCGTTCCGAGTCCAAGGAGAAACAACCGCACCCACGCAAAGCGGGACCGTAGTACCAACACGACGAGTAACTAGTCAGGGTCACGCCTGCCGGCGTCAGTCCAACCGTCCCTGACCACATGTGCACATACAAGCTTTATGCCCAAGCTAGGCCTCTAGCTAGTTTTCTCCCCGTAGCGAACGCTACTACCACACAGGAGCCCACGGAACTAGCTTACAAACCGTATATTGGGAATACCCCTCTGCTATCCGCTAGCAGGTCGGCACTCAAAGACCTAGGGTAACAACACAAGGAGGCTCACGAGACACAGAGACTCTAAAACACAAGTGCCGAAGCACAAGCAGGCAAGAACGCCCACAACACGTACTTCGAGGCACCAATGGTCAGTACGACCACTGCCAACAGACTCAGGACAAGACAACTAGACCCACCAAGTAACGATCCCGAGTCGAACGACTCAAGGGCAAGATCATCACGAACAGCGGAACAAGCCGCCAATCGGTCTATTCCTAAGCCACAAGAAACGACACTCCGCAGAAAATGACACACGGAGACCTGAGGGAACACCAAAGGCCCTCAGACACATCTGGACACACGGACCGAGGTAACAACACCTCGAGGCATCAAGATCCAGCGTCTCAGACTGGATGAAACTGCCAAGACACCCACACACAAGGTCACCCGTCAACCGCTGGGTCACCCCGGGTTGACCGGAACCCGACCAAAGACACGCACAAGAGTAGGATAGAGAATCCTACCACAAGCAAGAAGACTCCTGGCTACCTTACAACGTGGTCTTAGCCCTCATAGGATATCAAGAGACATCCACGGGACAACGGGCAGACCACAAGGCCAAGCCAAGATAAGCAGAAACCGAAATAACAGAAATCAGAGCAGAAGGCATGTAACGCACTACCCTTAGACCGTTATATGAACGTGACGGTCTAAGCCTAGGCCGTTACACTCCGCGTGACAGTTGTGGAAGAAGCCGTCACACACACCGCCCTAACCAAATCTAGAAACGCAAAGGCACGTAACGGCCAGCACCGGGCGCGTTACGCCAACCTGACGTGCGTGACCGGGGCCATCAGGGCCAACAACCCTCAAACTCAAAACACACTCGGACCACGTAACGCGCTAGACCGAATGCGTTACAGCCACCTAACGTGCTAGGGCAAGCGCGTCAGGGCCAACAAAACCCAGAACAACAACTGGCTGAGAGGCATGTAACGGTCCTGACCGGACGCGTTACAAACACCTAACGTGCTGGGGCGCGGCCGTTAGAGCCAACGACGCAGCCACCCAACTCAGCCAAAACTGCATGTAACGGTCCATCACGGACGCGTTACACATGCCTAACGCACAGGGGCATGACTGTTAGAATCAACAGGCACAGCCACCCAAACTCGGCCAAAAATAAGTGTAACGGCTTGGGACAGGCGCGTTACACACACCTAATGCACAGGGACACAGCCGTTAGGCGAACCGACTCAAATGGTCAAAGTCAGTCAACCAGAATGTAACGGCCTGGGGCAGGCGCGTTACACTCATCTGACGCACGGGGTCAAGCACGTCAGAGGAACCGACTTAACCCAAACATAAAATGACAAAATAGGCGTAACGTGTCTCACGGGACGCGTCAGAGAGATGTGACGCGCCACCCCTGGGCCGTCACACTCTCAAAATCCCGAAGAACTCAAATCAACCCAGTCGCTGTAACGGTCAGTCGTGGGGCCGTCAGGGCATGTGACGGTCCCTGGAACGACCGCCACACCAGTCATGGCGGGAAAATAGAGGGTTGCCCAAATCGGCCCGTTCCACACCCCATTCACGCCGAAGCGCAGGGGAAACAACCCTCGATGATGAAAAATCACATAAGGAGGCTAAAAAGCCCACATGCAAGCAACAAAATGCAAGATCGGGGCGATTCCAACGAATCAACCCTAAAAGAGTCAACGAGGTTCCCGGGCTCCTACCGGCCTCGAATGACCACCGATCAACACGAAACAAGCATGGATGGGATCCTAACATCCCCACGGTCAGTTCATCACTAACCGAGCTACAAATGGTTGCCGTTCTCCGGCAAACCCTACAAAACCCGAAAATCGTAGTTTAGGCTAAACAAGCCCAAACTCGGCCGTTTCTGCGCCAAACGATGTGCAAGGGCAGGGAAAACAGAGAGGAGGAAGCGAGGAACCATCACCCTACCTTCACCGAAGAAACCGTGCCCCGAAGAGACTAAACCACTCCGAAAACCACGCCGCGGGCTCAAACGTCGGCTTTGAATCCACCGTTCGGGATCGCGCCAAATCCATCCCGATCCTCGTTCCGTCGCGCACCCCGCCAGCTCCACAGCATCCCCAACACGTGTCTCTAGGTACCCCGTCTACAGCCGGAGTCGAGGAAGCTCGAGAGGAGAGAAAACGGGAGAGAGAGACGGCGGCGGCGAATGAGAAGGGAGGAGAGAGGGAGGAAAAGAAAAAGGAAAAGAAATTAGGAATTTTCCTAATTTTCAAAAAATCCGATTTCTGGCCCTATCTCCGAAAAATACGCAAAAATAGTCGAAATGACCGGCTCGAAGAGTACATCGTCGCTGTAGCATCCGCGAGTCGAGGAACTGACAAACAAACTCACCGTAGGGTTCCGTAACTAGTACGAGAGAAAAACCCACACGGCTCGTAAAGCTCAACTCGGAAGCCACCAAAGCGAACCGAAACTCACCGAAACGAATCCAAAAGATCCAATGAAGATCCAGCAAGACCTACCAAGGATCCAGGGCATCACACCGTCCATGTATCTCTTTCCTTTTCCCCTCTGCAATGTATTTCTCTTCTTTTGAGATGAAAATCTCTTGGGTTTGAGCCGTTCCCCCCATTCGGTGGATGAATAAACAGAAGGCCCTTTTTGGCAAACACGATCCTTTATCTTTCTTCTTCTTTCCCCTTCCTCCTTCTCCTCATCCAGGGCCCTTCGAAGCATGCTCGTCCGTAGCATGGCCTTCGAAGGAGTTCGTCGACGGATGAATATTCATGGCCCTTGTGGCGAACACTTGTCCCGCTTCAAACAATCATCACCCGTGAGTTGCTGGGACTCTTGAAGGCTAGTCCTTGAGTCTCTACACGCACTTATGGGTTAACGGAGGCCTCACTCCGTGTTTTGAGGTTCGCCCCGGAGCAATCCGTTTGGCGTTCCTCTATTTTCTCTAGCAAGCCTCTGTCCGGGGGAGGTGCTGCCTAATTTTCGCCAGGAGCATGAACAATAAGAACTAAGAACGAAGGCACATAGAAGTGAACAAACTAGGCTTCTTCCTGCCAAGAACTGACTAACTCAGAAAGTCCCCCCCCCCTCTGTTGAAATCAAACTCAAACTGAACTACCCTACACAGCGAACCCTTCTAATAAAACGTCAGATCTTCATGTTCATCCACCTTAATAAACAATTAAAACACTTAATCTTCCTCTCTATCAACTTAATCTACCAATTCGGTGAACAAACCAATCAACAAATTAACTTGCAGTTGAAAGAAACAAGAAACAGAGCCAACAGAATAAAAGAAAACCTCATAGAAGCTTAACCAGGCGCGCCCTAATCCGGTGTGGGCTAATCCGGCGCGCTACCCCCCCGCGCCGGTTTAGCCCCACACTCAAATCCACTTTGGAATTCCTGAGATGAATAGTGCCCCCTCCCATTCCTATTTGGAGCCCAAACCGGCGCGCCTCCCCTTCTTAGGCTATTCCGGCGCGCCCCCTCTCCCTCCTTGGCATTACCTTAAACCGACGCGCCCCCCTCCCTTGGCCTTGAACCGGCGCGCCCCTTACACCTCTTATTCCGGCGCGCCCTCCTTTGTATCATGATAAACCGGCGCGCCCCTAGTGTCCCCCTAAACCGGCGCGCCTCCTTAACACAAAAAAGGATAAGTAGCCAATAAAAAAAGAGAGAAATATTCAAAACTAAAAAAAATGAAAGAGGGATCAATCTTAATAAAAAAGGAAACAAACGCCATCACCCTTTCCATAATCAAATTTTGTTCCGGGGAGGGCGCACGATGGCGAGTTCGGGCTCCACACCTAATGACTCACTTCCCCGGACCGTGCATGAAGAGAAAAGCAATGACGCCCCGTGGCATCAGACGTGGTCCTCGGAAACCCCGATATGGCCATAGTCCGCAACCACCTCGGGCCAATAGATCATCAGCTTGACTCACCTCTATCGGGATCCAATCCCGCATCCACATTAACCTTGTCGTATCTGCGGCAGACATTCGTACGGTTTTGTCACTGTCTTTTATGTTACAAACACGGACTTCTATCCGAATAAGAAATGGTCCGTTAGTGATCGACATATATATACCGGGATTTAATCCCGCACCTGCATTAAACTTGCCATACTCACGGCAGACATTCGTACGGTTTGGTGAAGAGAAAAGTAATGATGCCCCACTAGATCGGACTTGGATCTCGGGAGCCCCCACCCGAACGTGACCATGATCCGAACTTATCCCGGGCTGATAGTTTGTTAGCTCGACCCGTCTTCATCGGGATCCGATCCCGCACCCACATTAAACTTGCCGCACCTACCGCAGACATCCGCACGGTTTTATCGTCATCCTCAACGCTACTAATACGGACTTCCGTCCAAATAATGAATGGTCCGTTAGTGACCGGCATATATGCCGGGATCTAATCCCGCGCTTGCATTAAACTTGCCGTACTCACGGTAGACATTTGCACGGACTCGCTCCGGTCACCGTCTTGTTCTCTATACGGACCTTTGTCCGAACATAAAATGGCCCGTGTATGACCGACAAAATCTGAGCAGAATGAGGCGGCTCTCGTCATCCCTGGACCCTCCGCATGGGAACATCAATGAGGCCTCCATGGGTTATGCTTAGACCTTGGGTCTATCCCGATTATGGTCATTGTCTCACACATATCCTTGGCCTATAGCTCGCTCTCTTCGGACACGTTTTGATTTTGGGATCTAGTCCCGGGACTCTTCCCCGTTGCCCTCCGGCACCGAAAACATTAATGATGCCCATGCAAGCCCCGTTTGGACCGCGGGAGGCACCCCCGGTATGGTCCTGACTCGATCTTGCACCGGGCCAACAAATTCATTGGTTTCCTGCTACGCTAACCAAGGTTTAACCGAATGCTTTCAGTGCCTCGGAATAATATAGTTGTCGTATCCCGGCATACATACGTTCCGGGTCTTCCCGCGACGATTGCGATATTTTCAAGCCGGACACCCGTCCAAATGTCGAATGGTCCCTCGAGTGACCGATATGTTTCGAACGTTCGCTTCCCAAGACATAGGGCTTTCCAGCTAATTCAAGGGATATTTTCCCGTTGCCCCCCTTGGCACCGGAAACATTAATGACACTCACGCGAGTCAAACTTCGACCGCGGGGGGCCCACCGCAGTATGGTCGCAGCTTGCTCTTGCACCGGGCCAACAGATTTATCGGGATTTTGATCGCTCTAACCGAGATTTAGCCGAACGCTTTCTGTTCTTCTGAACAATAAATTTGCCGTATCTCGGCATACACATGCTCCGGATTTCCCGCGACGATCGCGCTTTTCTCGAGCCGGACATTCGTCCGAACATTAAATGGTCAGCACATGACCGACATGACCGCGAATGGTTTTCTTCTCGCCCTCGCACGAGGATTTCAATACCTTCTAATATACCTTTCATGCAATTAATTTCCTGGCCATGAGGCCCTAAATCCCGATGATTAATCATGGGTGTTCCCCTCTCCAAGGGGATGTAAATGACGCTGTGACCTTTATGGCGTGGTGGGTTTCGGTCCCGACACGAACCACACAATCGTCTGATTAGTCAGATCAAGCGCCCAATAAATCGTCACCTTGTGACTGGCACGCCCACGCACTTAATAAACCCAATAAACGAACAAACAACGATTTTAAATAAAAAGTGCGTCCACAAGAAGTGCTAGAGGCATGCACTTGGCACATTTATGAAGACTATATCCCATCCCATGGAAGGGAGTAAGAGAATTGGCAAGCATCGCCAACAAAGAAAAGAACAAGACCGGCATCTTGCCCGATTTTAGGGGCCCAAATTCGTGGCGCCATGGACCGACCCATTCTGTCTCCTGTAGTTTCTCTCTGGCATCAAACAACCCTTCCAATGTCCATTTTATAGTATAGGTGAAACAATGATCTAGGGGGGGGGGTGAATAGATCAACCCCAAATTGCACTCTACAGCAGTAAATAAAATGCGGAATAAAATTCTACTGTAGAGTACGCTACTAATTCAAACTAAGATGAACAATTGCAAGATCTGATGCAGAAATACAGTCAACCACACAGTGCAAGGAGATTTTTAAGGTGGTTCGATCTTAACCTTGAGATCTACGTCCACCCCTCACTCAATCGAGTGAGGCTTCCACTGAAACATAGCTTAGAAATCCGCTGATACCATAGCTTACAAACGGTTGAGCTTCTTAGCTTGCTATCCGAGGAACGATTCCTCGCCGCTGTCTCACAGCTTGGTCTGCTGATACATAGCTTACAATGATTCAAATGAAAGCTAGAAATGAAGAAACAATGAAAATAGAAATAAGAAAACAATGTAGCTCTCCTGAGCAATCGATTCTAAATCTGATCTAGAGATCGAAACTTCACTCAGTTTCTCCTCAAACTCTCCCGTCTTAGACTTCTTCTCCTTCTTCCGATGCTCAGTTTTCTTTCACACTTCTATGAAGAACTCACACTCCTTAGCTTCTTCTCACCTCTCTCTCCTTTCGAACTCTCTTCTTCTCTCTCTCATTTTTCTCTCGAATCTCCTTCTCAGACTCTCTTTCTTTTCTCCCTTGTTTTTCTCTCGAATCTCCTTCTCAGACTCTCTTTCTTTTCTCCTCACTGCTGACTGCTCCCACGCTCTCCTCCTTCTTCTTCTATCTTTTTCTATCTCTTGAAAATCGTACACGAGAGCCCTTTTTATCCACAGACTGATTCTTGTGGTCCCCACAAGATTCCATCTGGGCGCGTGGAGGGGACACTCCCACCAAAGGAATGCTTCTGGAAGGTGCCGTCCGAGAGTCCATGTGTCAGACGAAGAAATGAGGGCTTTTTAGGATGACGCCACGTGGAAGATACTTCCAATAGGAATCTCCAAAAGTGCTGGACATTTTCCTTGGATCACGTGCCAGACGAACTCACTTACGAACCCACATGACCTTTTAAATGCATTTCTCAGTCCAAGTGTTCGAACAAGTTGCAGAACCTTTGATGCTTTATTCTTGTAATTCCTGCCAAAACAGGTCAGGACATTCATTATCAATCTTCTTCTTATGTAGCAGATAAGATATTATAACAAGAGCTGAGATACTATAGACTTAAGCATTTTCATGAAGATCTACTAAACACATGACAAAGTGCATGAAATTTTGGCAGATGCGTTGATGCATAAGCTAGATGCATCTACCTGTCTATTTAGCATGATGAAGAAATGCCTTAGGACAACAACACTGCATTGACCTGATGAGTAAACGCTAGTACATCAGGTACCGCTGCATCGATGCACTGCTGTAGTGCATCGACCTGTTGATTATGAATGCATGGATGCATCGACCCGATGAACACGAGAGCCTTTAACGCATCGACCTGATAACACAAAAGCTAGCACAACTTGTACTGCAGCATCGACCTGACTACAAAGTGCATCGACCTGATAGTACAAAGACTAGCATGCCTTATACAATAGCATTGACCTGACTACAAGGTGCATCAACCTAACTATCTAAATGCATGAAGATGCATCGACCTATTGTTCTTCACAATAACAGATGCATCGACCTGATGTAAAGATAGACTTATTCTTACTTAAAGAAAAGTCAACAAGACACACAAAATTCTACTCATAATCAGATCAACATAGTTTTGCTAGCATCAAAACCATAGGGGACACAACATTCTCCCCCTTTTTGGTGATGGCAACACTGTGAACTCACACTGTGAGTATTATGAGTCAGAACATGTAAATGAACACACAGAGCTATATGCAATATATTCAAACTTAGATCCAGTTGATCGCAGGCACAAGACAGATTCAAGAATACCTCTCCTCGAAGCTCTCTCCAGAAAAGATCTCACTTAGATCAGACACAAATCACTCCCTCTTTGATAGTAGTCAGAATAAATCCTGAATCACTCTCCTCTCCCCTTTAACTCATGACAGACAGACTCATGAATCTAGACTGACATAAATCTAGACTAACTCATGAATCTCTCCCCCTTTGCCATCATCAAAATAATCAAAAGAAGTAAAGTGATCTTGACAAAAGAAGTAACAGGGAGTTGTAGGACAGATAAAGAAAGAAAGTGCATAAAAGTTCTAAAAGAATGTGCATGACGGGGCCAATGGAAGAGAAGCACACAAGTGAACATGTTTACAATCTGAGTCAGTCTTCATTAACCAAGCTTTTAGATTTCAGATTCTTCTGCTATAAGATATCATATAATGCAACCCTGATAGATGTTTGGTTTAAGAATGATGAATCTAGAGTTTAGCAATCAAACTCTTTGAATCATTTTTCATTAACACTTAATAGCAATAAACCAGAACAACTTAGTGATGTCTAGTTTAACCTCACTCCATCTTACTCATTCAAAAACAGTGATGCTCTTAGGAGTAACTAAGGACATGTATTAAGGTTATACATTTTTGACAGTTCTGATTTTTCACCTCAGGGTTACAACATGTTTTTCCTTGACTTTTTGCTCATAATTTTTCAGAACAGTCAGGTATAATGCATACCTTTTTACGTAAGGGTACACGTTGATTAAATGCCAGTACCCCTAGTTACTCAGTAGAATTTACCATTCTGTTTCATTTTCCATCACATTCAGGTATAATTTACACCTTTTTACGTAAGGGTACACGTTGATTAGGCGCCAGTATCCCTAGTTACTCAGTAAAATCTACCATTCTGTTTCAATTTTTGAACAGAGATATCTAGAGCACTTCATGACATAGGTTCACTTCATTTCTTCAATGAAAGATCCAATTTCTCGGTGCAACTCAGCCATTGCTCTGCCTATTGACTATCTGAACAATCTTTTGACATATGCTGCCCTTTGTTTTTTTTTTCAGAAAATTTTATGTTTAAAAATAATACACAATCCAAGTTTCTCAACCAAGTTTATCATGAACTTCAGAACTTTCAGATTCTGAGAGACTTTACAAAACATACCATGTGAGATATGGTTGAGGGCTATTAAATGTAGACTACAACCCTTTTCATTGAGTTCAGTCTTTAAACTCTTTAATTCATTACGCTTAAACCATCAAGTTATCCATGGTACATTATAGATTCTTATAAGAGAAGATTCCTTGAGTTGTTGGCTTAGAGTAATGACTTGAAGGTCAGATTGTAGATCTTTTCAGTTCAAATGAAGTGCAACATTGTGCAAGATTGTTCAGTATTTCTCATGAATCTGATACCAAGTGAGGAATATGCAGCTGGAGAGAAGTAACATGTGAAATATGAGAAAGATACCAAGTGACAAGATAGGCGTGAAAGATATAGATGACATTTGAAGTGACATTGTAACGCCCCAAGATCCGATCCCCAAATTATGGGTATATTATTTTCTTTCTTTCTTCCATCGGACCTCGAGACATCACATCGCACGTATCGCGGAAGCACAATATATAAACATGCATACATTTATATGAGAGAGAGAGAGAGAAAAACCATAGATTACATGAAATGCAGGTAACATCTCAACCATTCATACTTTCCAATGAGGGTACATTTACATTGTTCCATGAGTTCACATAGGCCCACCCCCCATATACATATAATGGAGACATTCATCCATAGCATATCCAGACGAACTAAGCACTATCACTATTCCTCAGCTGTGGCCTCCACCTCAACCTCCTGCTCTATGTCTCCTGAAAACATGTGTCACAAAGGGTGAGTGTGATGCTCAGTAGGCAGCCTAAACAAATTAGGGTTAACACGCATCTATATAGCTAATTTATACACATAATTCGGATGTTACTAATAGCATAATCCATTCATTATCATCTACTTAAAATAACTCATATGAGGAAAATATATATTCTTCAACTAACATATAAGGTACCCATACATGCATTAAAACCACAGTGAATGAGCAGTTTACATATTATCGCCTTTTTACATTTTCACATTTTCATTTTTTTACAATTATGTTATTCTTGGAAACAAACAGCTACCACAGCACAGGTGGCCCCACACACACAAATGAAAGAACGGCCGAACGAACGAAAGAGTACTGCGTAGACCCGAGAGCAAACTCCCACCTAGACTCATGTGGCCCACACAGTTCTGTCATTCCACAGAACAATCGGCCGAATCATAGGTTTTTCACCTAGACTCCTGCTGCACGAGACGTTATGTACCGCCGTCCCCCGGGTTCTATGGCGTTCCAATTCGCCGTCCATCTGAACGAACCAGCCGAATCAATAGGATTTTTGACCAGGGCGTTACGTATCGCCGTCCCCTGGGATCTTTTACTTCCGCAGTGTTACGTATCGCCGTCCCGCAGAAAGGGCCGCCCCATAAAGGGACCGAAGTCCTATCTCACAGAATGCTGTTATTCCCACTCATAACATTCACATCGTATTCGTATTCATACTCATTTTAAAAATACTAGTATGATACTTTATCATAACATGCATGCTTCCAATAGTTTAAGTGGGCTAAACATACTTATATGCTGACTGGTGCGGAACAGTGCATGATCAGGTTACCATATCAAAAGAACATGTTTATCCTTCTAGGCTACACATGTACAGAAAATGATTTATATCTGAAAGTACAAAATTTCTATGATCATGAAATTTTTACTGTGGGTTACTAACTTAGCCTTCTGCCATTTTTTAATTTTTAGATTTTTCTAAATTAAAATGACCTCCCAAAACTCTCCTTTTCTAAGTTTCTGGAAATTTGGACAGACCCACAGGTGCACCGACTCTAGTTAGGCTTGGACCAAACATGCACCGACCTTACCTATGCATGGACAAAGAGTGCACTGACCTTAGTCATGCTTGGGCCAAACATGCACCGACCTACTATGCACAGACCTTAGTTATGCTAACACAAAACATGCACATACCTTACTATGCACAGACCTCACCGTGGCTAACACAAAACGTGCACAGACCTACTATGCATAGACCTCACCGTGGCCAACACAAAACATGCACAGACCTACTATGCACAGACCTTACCGTGGCAAACACAAACATTCACCGACCTTACCATGCACAGACCTTACTATGCACGGACCTTACCGTAGCTAAAACATGCACAGACCTTACTATGCACAGACCTCACCGTGGCTAACACAAAACGTGCACAGACCTACTATGCACAGACCTTACTTTGCACAGACCTTTACCTACGCATGGACCAAAAGTGCACCGATGCTAACACAAACATGCACAGACCTTGCTGTGGCTAACACTAAACATGCACAGACCTTTACCTACGCATGGACTAAAAGTGCATCGATGCTAACACAAACATGCACAGACCTCTCTTTGGCCTGGGCAAAACATGCACCGGCCTTAATTTGGCCTGGGTAAAACATGCACCGACCTCGCTTATGGCCTGAACTAAATATGCACTGACCTTATGACTTGAACTAAACATGCACTGACCTCTCTTTTGGCCTGAACAAAACATGCACCGACCTTATGGCTTGAACTAAACATGCACCGACCTCTCTTTTGGCCCGAACTAAACATGCACCGACCTTATGGCTTGAACTAAACATGCACCGACCTCTCTTTTGGCCTGAACTAAATGTGCACTGACCTTATGGCTTGAACTAAATGTGCACCAACCTCTCTTTTGGCCTGAACTAAACATGCATCGACCTCTCTATGCTTGACCTTACTATGGATATTGGGAACTATGCACAGACCCTGCTATGACCCATATGAAATATGTATAGACCTTGTCCCAAAGGTTGACCTTCCTAGGGACTGTAGTATTCCTTAGAGACTCAGAGGTAACTCGTGGAAGCCCGAAACCTGATGAAACCAAAACCCAAAAATGAACATGGTGGTGGTCCCCTCATGCCCTGAATCCCTCTTTAAAGTGTATAAAATATATTTAAAAATCGTTCTGATGCAGTATTGATCCCCAAGGTTTGAGGTTAGGTGCCTACCTTTGAGATGGTAAACCGATGATCCGGGGATGAAATCCACACCCCAGATCCTCCTAAAGCTTTTTCGTCCGATCCGCGGATGAGTTCCACACCCCAACCCACCAAGACTTCACTGTAGGTTCACCCTTTACGAAATGCCAAGGTTCCTCACTCCTCTTCCTTACCCGAGAGAAACCGTAGATGGTGGGTGTTGAGGATAGGTGTTGATAAAGGCTGATCACCCTTGGAACCCACTTCTTTATATAGGTTTAAAGCCTCCCAAGGCCTGCCCCACATCCAGCAAGGTTCAGCCCAGCCCCCAGGTCGCTGGCTTAAAGAGGGGTTAATGCTAAGCATCCCTTCGGGTTTGAACAGGTGTGACCCTTCAACCGCTGATCATAAATGCTAGTGGGCGCACATTTCTGTTGGGAATTAGGTTGGGATATCTTCATATGAAACGAATAGGACTTCTATATCTAACTCTCAGTCATGGTTTCATCGAATTTAATCAACTCTAGAGTGAGTTATGATTTTTGCAATATTAATCCTCATTCCTCCTCTGTTTCAGTCATGACCCTTCGTCTACCTAGTCATGAATGCAAGTGGGCGCGCTCTTCTATTGCGATTTGGATTGAGATGTCTTCAGATGAAATCAATAGGGCTTATAGATCTAACTTTGAGAGGTAGTTTCATCAAATTTCCTCATTCCTAGCCTGAGTTATGACTTTCTCAATATTAGCATCTATTCTCCCTTACTCCAGTCGTGACCTTTTAGTAGCCTGAGGTAATCTGGGTATAACTCTAGCATCCAGGTAGTATTGGGCCTTGACCTTAACATAGAAGTTGTAGCTAACCTCCCACACAAAATTATGGCCCTAGTTTCATGTCATTTCATTAACCACAGATGATGTTATGAATTTTGCATTAATTTCATGTGAATTTATCCATCAGTCACACCTCTTCGTGATAGCTAACAACAAGGGGCTCAGAACCTTGGGTTCTGGTGTGAATTGGGTTTCCACCTCATCAGAAGAGTTTGGGTCAAGGGCCCATTCTTTCTAATGGGTCAAGTTTCAGCCCATTTGGATAACCATGGGTCAAGGTATCCTTATTTCAACGGGTGGCAGTATTTTTTTCAAATGTTTCAACCCATTATCGCCAACTCCCTCTTAACCACTATTAGACCCATTTTTCAGAAGTTATACTCTTCATCAAAGTTGTTTCTTACCCAATGGTCGTTGCATGGGTTTTGGTTTCCCCTAATTCTGACCTCCCTATTTTAAGTTATGAACTTCCTAAGAATCCTTCAATAATTTGTCCAGATTTCTAGCTTATTGAGTTCATGGGCCCGAGTTGTTTTCATTTGGGCCTGTGCCCAAATTGGTGGTCATAACATACATGAAGTAATGGAGGCATTGGTCCAACTGGGAGTTATTCAACTTAGGAAACACTGAAGAGTTTAGTTGACCGAAGAAGGTATTTTCGATCGACCAATCAGGACAGAATTTGAACCAGAGACATAGGATGCAGCAGACAGAACCTATGCAACAGAATGTCAACTCCTGGTGTTGACACTTCTTAAGAGTCAATGAAAGTGAGCGGTTACTCAGGTCGATGGGTTCAACATCTGCCTCGATGCAACATAATAGAAATAGCCTTGACTCAATTTCTAACTTGCCTGATATGAACTCCCGTTAATAGCATGCAAGGTGTATAATGGACGCACAGTTCTCTTGACATGAGCTCCCCCTATCAATATGCATTTCAATGACACAAGGAAGGCATTTATTTTTAGCAAAGAAACTCAAACAATCAGTCATCATGCTGAAATTTACATACACCAAGTTCTCTTCTTAAATATTTGAATCTTTCATTGCAAAGAGGTTTAGTAAAAATATCAACAATCCGGTTTTCTGATTCTACAAAATTCAATTCAATTTCATTTTTATTTACCTCATCTCTCAAGAAGTGGTGTCTTATTTCTATGTGTTTAGTCCGGAAATGATGAACAAGGTTCTTGATCAAAGAGATAGCACTAGTGTTATCACAAAGAATAGGAATACACTCAAGTTTAATGTGATAGTCAATAAGCTGGTGCTTAATCCAGAGAATTTGGGCTGCATAATTCCCTACTGCAACATACTCAGCTTCAACAATAGAAAGAGCAACCGCGTGTTGCTTCTTAGATGCCCAAGACACTAGAAAACCATTGAGATATTGACAATACCCACTAGTACCTTTTCTATCTAATCTACACCCTGCATTATCTGCATCAGTGTAATCTATCAGTTCTAGTTCACACTTAGCAGGATACCATAAGCCTAGATCAAGGGTGCCAGACAGATATCTAAAAATTCTTTTTACCGTAGACATATGAGATTCTCTAGGACTAACCTGAAATCTAGCACAAAGACACAGAGAATTGAATATCTGTACGAGAAACAGTGAGGTAAAGTAAGGATCCAATCATACCTCGATATGTTTTGGAATCTACCAATTTACCTTCCAGGTCAGCATCAAGACTTGATGCTGTCCCCATCGGTGCTGTGATTGCCTTGAGGTTTTCTAGCTTGTACTTCTTCAAAAGATCCTTGATGTACTTTGATTGAGTAATGAAGCTTCCTTATGATGATTGACATATCTACAATCCAAGGAAAAACATCAATTCTCCCATTAAGCTCATCTCAAATTCATTTGTCATTAGGTTAGAAAATCTCTCACACATGGATAGTTTAGTTGACCCGAACACTATGTCATCTATATAAATTTGAACAACAAGAATGACTTTGTTATCGACCTTAGTGAATAGAGTTTGGTCAACCTCACCTCTTGAAAATCCTTTACCTATAAGAAATGAACTCAACATGTCGTACCAGGACGGGGAGCTTGCTTCAATCCATATAGTGCCTTGTCTAGCTTGTACACATGGTCAGGGAGGTCAATACATTCAAATCAGGGGGTTGTTTGACATAAACATTCTCTTTTATGAAGCCATTTAAGAATGCAGACTTAACATCCATCTGCTGGAGTTTTATTCCTAGGTTACATGCAAATGCAAGTAATATTCTAATGGGTTCTAGCCTAGCCACAAGAGCAAAGGACTCTTCAAAATCTATCCCAAATTCCTGATTGTACCCCTGTGTAACTAGCCTAGCCTTATTTCTAATTATTTTTCCTTGTTCATCAGTTTTATTCCTAAAAACCCATTTTGTGCCAATTATAGAGCCATGTGTTGGTTTGGGAACTAGGTGCCATACCTTGTTCCTTTCAAATTGATTCAGTTCATCATACATGGCATTAATCCAATGTTCAACTTTTAAGGCATTTTTAATGTTTTTGGGTTCTATTTGTGAAACGAGAGCAAATGAATTCAATTCATTCTCAATTCTGAAATGAGATCTTGTTCTAGGGGGTTCATGCAGATTACCAATAACATTTTCTAATGGATGGTCTCTAAGTATTCTAATATTGGTAAGCTGATTACCTGAGCTGCCACTTACCTCCCCCTGAATCCTTGGACCTTCAATTTCACCTTCAGTTCCTGGTTCTACACTTTGTTCTTCTTTATTTTCCAGAATTTCACCTTCATCCTTGTTCCTGTAAAGATCATTTTCAGACTTGTTAGATGTTTCATCAAAAACAACATGTGGTGATTCTTCAACTATTTCAGATTTCAGATTATACATTCTGTAGGCTCAAGAAGTTTCAGAATACCCTAGGAAAAATCCTGGTTCACTCTTAGCCTCAAACTTATAAAGATCCCTTTTTGAATTAACATGAATGAAACATTTTGATCCAAAAACCTTGAAATAGGCCAGTGAGGGTTTCTTACCTTTCATTATTTCATAAGGGGTCTTTTGAGTAGAAGGTTTTACCAAAGCTCTATTAATAATGTAGTAGGAGGTATTCACAGCTTCAGCCCAAAACCTTCTGGGTAAGTTACCCTCCATCAGCAAAGTCCGGGCCATCTCCACCAAGGTCCTATTTCTTCTTTCAACCACTCCATTTTGTTCTGGAGTTCTTGGTGAAGAAAATCTGTGGGTTATTCCATTGTCCCTGCAAAAGTCATCAAACTGTGAGTTTTCAAACTCATCTCCATGGTCTGACAGAATATTGGATATAGAATGCTTACAGTCTTGTTTTATTCTGTTGAAAAATACCTAAAATTCACTGAATGCATCATTTTTGTGAGTCAAGAAGAAAACCCAAGTATATCTAGAGAAGTCATCTACAATAACAAACCCATATCTTCTACCAGTTAAACTAGCTGATCTAGTGGGTCTAAACAGATCCATATGAATCAGCTCAAACGATTTAGAAGACATATTTTCAGATCGGGATTTAAACGACTTCCTAATTTGTTTGCATGGGGTACATGCCTCACAAATTTTACTATTCTTATTGAATGAAATTTCAGGTAATCCTTTAGGTATGCTGAATTTATTCAGTTTATGCAGCACATTATAGCTTGCATGACCTAACCTACGATGCCAAAGTCAGGCTAAGTCATCTTTATTCACAGCAAAACACAAATTTATATGTGCAGCATCATCTAAGTCAACCATAAAAATGTTATTGACTCTTTTTCCAATGAATTTCACTATTTTAGAATTAGGTTCATATATAGTGCATGCATGTGAGTCAAAAACAACTCTATGTCCCTTATCACAAAGTTGACTAATGCTAAGAAGATTATATGCAAGACCTTCAACAAGTAAAACATCTTCAATGCTACATGATAAACACTTACCAACCTTACCTGAACCCATGATCTTCCCTTTATAATTTCCACCAAAAGTAACGTGACATGTGTCCTTATTGACCAGCATGCAAAATTTTTCCTTGTCTCAGGTCATGTGCCTAGAACAGCCACTATCAAGATACCAGCCTATTATGTGTGGCTACCAGGCATACCTGCAAATGCAATCAGCAGAGGATTTTGGAACCCAAAATTATTTGGGTCCCATAACAGTGGACAGATCATTCAAACAAGACAACAATTGTTTTGGTATCCACATTTTTTTTTGTGATTTGTTGTTCTGCTTATTTTGCTCATTGTGCACATTCTGAGATTTAGTGGACTTCTAATTTTTTGCATCTTCTTGTTGTTTAAACACATGAGATTTTTTGTGCCACTTGTGGAACCAAGGAGCATTTGGATTTGTGGGTGCACTATATATTCTGGGTTTGACAAACCTAGGGTTGACAAATTTGCAAGAATGTTGATCATTAAATGCCCTGAACCTAGGCTGTGTTGATGCACTCCTAGTGTAGCATTGATGCACCCGGTGAGGATTAGAGTAATAGGGATTCTAGAAAGCTTGTGGTGTCGACCTCACTGAATAGCTGCCTCGACCTGTCCTACCTAGGTTGAGATAAGAAGAATTCAGGAATGATGGACATGTCAATGCACCGTAGTGGTAGCATCGACCTGAATTGTTCCCTTTCCGACCTTGGTTTCTAGAAGACTGGAACCCAGAAGAGATGTGCGTCGATGCAGTGTGGTAGACACATCGACCTTTCTTTTGTGGCTGGGTTGTCTTAGTCTTAGGTCTCCCTTGGACTTGGGTTCTACTGGTTTGACTACTACCCTGACCCTTGGATTTGGGATCAGTGGTGTGCGTGATGGATTCTCTAGGTACATCCACCTTCCCTTTGCCCTTGTCCTTGCATTCACATTATTTTGTTTGTTGTTTTTCATAGATATTTCATGGCTGTTTGCTTCATAGTTCATTTTTATTAATGGATTGGATTTTGTTTTTCCTTTCTCAGCGATAAATGAAATAGTTTTAACTTCAAAACTTTTCTTATTTTTTGGATTAAAACCCAACCCTTCTCTTCTGAAATTCACTTTGTTCCCAGTATAGCATTCATATTTTCTGTTCCTTGAGTCATAGCCTCAAGGGAGTTCTGTTTGTCATTAGCTCCCTTTTCCAAATTCTCAATGGTTTTTCTCAATTCTTCATTTACACCCTTGACAGCTTCATACTTTTCCAAAGTAGTATTGGTTTCTTCTTCAAATTTTTGCATTCTAATTTTAAGCTCATCAATGACATTTTTCAGAGTTTCATTTTCACATTTTAATTGATTCAAAATGGCTTTGTATCCATCTGTTTTAGCAAGTGATTTTTTCAATTCAGAGTTTTCAGTTTCTAAGCATGCAATCCTGTTATTTAGAGAAGTGTCATTGATTAGTGAATTTATTTTTTTTTCAGATGTCTATTCTCCCTACGAACATCATCATATTTATCTAGAATTTCTACATATGCCTCTTCCCAATCACTATGAGTGTAATGTTCGAATGGGGAAGTTACCTCGTCATCATCTTGTTCTTCATCCTCTCTTCTGGCCATCAGGCACAACTTATCATCATTCTCACTGTCGGATGAACTTGTTTGGCTATCTTCCTCTTCATCGCTCCAGGTGCTTACCATAGCTTTGGCCTTCTTGTTTTTCCACCTGGGCTATTTTTCTTTCTGTAGCTTAGGACAATCAACCTTCAGATGCCCTGATTTCCTGCAGTTATAACACACAATATCGTCAATTTTTTTGGCATTTTCAGATTTAAATCTTGATTGTCTTTTGCCAGATGAATGCTTTCGTCTGAAATTCTTACCTTCTTTCTTTAGGAATTTCTTAAACTTCCTAGTTAACATGGCGAACTCACCTGAATCTTCTTCTTAGCTGGATGAACTGTGCTCGCTAGATGATCCTTTACATCTAGAACTTACTTTGAGTGCCAGAGGCTTTTTCTTCTTCTTAGTGTCTTCGACCCTCTTAAGATTCAGCTCATATGTCATGAGAGAGCCAATGAGTTCGTCCATAGTTGTGCTAGCTAGGTTCTTAGATTCCTCCACTACAGTGGCTTTGGTATGCCATATTGGTGTCATGGACCGGAGGATCTTCCTGACCAACTCGTACTCACTATAAATTTTCCCTAGACTCTTCAGGCTGTTAGTGAGTTGCATCAGCCTAGCATACATCTTAGAGATACTATTGTCGGATTTCATCTTAAAAGCTTCATACTCGGAAACTAAAAAATCAGCTTTGGTCTCCCTTACCTCTGATGTTCCTTCGTATATTACCTGGAGGCGATCCCACATTTCCTTCGTTGTGGAGCAGGAGGACACCCTCGAGAATTCAGTGGGATGCAGAGAGCACTGCATGATGTTCATTGCACTCCAATTCAGATTTGATCTTCGAATTTTCTCTCTAGTCTAGACATCTTCATCTCCTGGAAGTTCGAAGGGACCACGATTGACCACCTTCTAGATCTCATGGTCTTGAGCTCTTAGGAACACCTGCATTCGATTCTTCCAGTAGGCATAGTCAGTTCCATTGAAGAATGGTGGCTAGTTAACGGAATGACCTTCAGCTATATATCCTCTGGCATCCATTTCACCAGATCTCTCTGGGATGTTAAGCCCTTAAGGAGAGTTAGGCTCTGATACCACGTGATAGTATAGGTGAAACAATGATCTAGAGGGGGGCGGTGAATAGATCAACCCCAAATTGCACTCTACAGTAGTAAATAAAATGCGGAATAAAATTCTGCTGTAGAGTACGCTACTAATTCAAACTAAGATGAACAACTGCAAGATATGATGCAGAAATACAATCAACCACACAGTGCAAGGAGATTTTTAAGGTGGTTTGATCTCAACCTTGAGATCTACGTCCACCCCTCACTCAATCAAGTGAGGCTTCCGCTGAAACACAACTTAGAAATCCGCTGATACTACAGCTTACAAACGGCTAAGCTTCACAGCTTGCTGTTCGAGGAACGATTCCTCGCCACTGCCTCACTGCTTGGTCCGCTGATACACAGCTTACAATGATTCAAATGAAAGCTAGAAATAAAGAAACAGTGAAAACAGAAATAAGAAAATAATGTAGCTCTCTTGAGCAATCGATTCTGGATCTAATCTAGAGATCGAGACTTCACTAAGTTTCTCCTCAAACTCTCCCTTCTTAGACTTCTTCTCCTTCTTCTGATGCTCTATTTTCTTTCACACTTCTATGAGAACTCACACTCTCTTAGCTTCTTCTCACCTCTCTCTCCTTTCGAACACTCTTCTTCACTCTCTCGTTTTTCTCTCGAATCTACTTCTCAGACTCTCTTTTCTCCCTCATTTTTCTCTCAAATCTCCTTCTCAGACTCTCTTTCATTTCTCCTCACTGGTCACTACTCCCAAGCTCTCCTCCTTCTTCTTCTATCTTTTTCTATCTCTTGAAACCCGTACACGAGAGCCTTTTTTATCCACAGACTGATTCTTGTGGTCCCCACAAGATTCCATCTGGGCGCGTGGAGGGAACACTCCCGCCAAAGGAATGCTTCTGGAAGGTGCCGTCCGAGAGTCCACGTGTCAGACGAAGAAATGAGGGCTTTTTAGGATGACGCCACGTGGAAGATTCTTCCAATAGGAATCTCCAAAAGTGTTGGACATTTGCCTCAAATCACGTGCCAGACAAACTCACTTACGAACCCACGTGACCTTTTAAATGCATTTCTCAGTCCAAGTGTTCGAACAAGTTGCAGAACCTTTGATGCTTTCTTCTTGTAATTCCTGCCAAAATAGGTCAGGACATGCATTATCAATCTTGTTATTATGTAGTAGATAAGATATTATAACAAGATCTGAGATACTACAGACTTAAGCATTTTCATGAAGACCTGCTAAAGACATGACAGAGTGCATGAAATTTTGGTAGATGCGTCGATGCATAAGCTAGATGCATCGACCTGTCTATTTAGCATGATGAACAAATGCCTTAGGACAGCAAGACTGCATTGACCTGATGAGTAAACGCTAGTATAGTAGGTGCCGCTGCATCGACGCACTACTGTAGTGCCTCGACCTGTTGATTATGAATGCATGGATGCATCGACTAGATGAACACGAGAGCCTTTAACGCATCGACCTGACGACGCAAAATCTAGCACAACTTGTCACGCCCCGAGCGCGGAAGGTACCCGGAGATGCGCGACGAGTTTATATCAATCATGTTAATCAGAGTAGTAGTGTATTCGACACAAAGACAGAGTGCGCAAATATAAAGATAACCCAATCCATTAATTCCTTTAATAAGAATATGTCTATTACAAACCCTTGCAAATACTAGACTCAATAAAATAAAATACAACGCTTGACTCAAGAAATATAGAGAAAAGATAGGACTAATTGACGCTTGAGTAGCTCTAACTCTTTCACTCTTGACCATCCCCTTCAGATTGAGTTCCTTCATCGTCGGACTTACCTGAAAAGTAGGGAAACACTAAGTGAGCGAACGCTCAGTAGGAAATTATATCTCAAGAACTAGCAAGGGGTTTAAGTGATTACATCTTTCATGAATGCACTATAACTATGCATGCTCGCATAAAACGACAAGATAGAGAGAGTGTATAACAATACGATAGCAAGAAGAACTAGTCATGAACTTTCAAGAACTTATATCAAAAGATATCAAGAGATTCAAGCATGTAAACTCATCATGTCACGTTGGAATTTGGCTATTTTGTTTCAAGTCAAGCAAGTATACAATTACCCTTTCTCGGGCCACGCAAGTCATGTAATATCAAGTCAAGTACAAGTACAAGATTTGTGGAATGTTCAATCAAGCTAGTCATGCACTTCGGTATAATGCCAATACCGTGATCAATCAACTCCCATGGGCACAAGTACTTTCGGGTGCTCCTCCCAGGACCAGATCGGGCCCTATATGCGCAGGCATTAATCATGTATTTTAACATCCACTTTTGTGTATAGCCAATATGGAATTTCAAGAATAAAGCTTGTAGACATGTAGGATAAACTTGGATAGAATAGAGTCCAAAAATATGACACTTGACATAGAATGACGATAATAACGGTACAATCACGATTATCGATAAAACTAGGTGGAATTGGTTCCCTAACTTGGGTACCATGACAAACAAGTATGGACATTCTTTATATAGAATTGAGGTCCACAAGAATATCAAGTTTAATATAGAATTGGGGTCTACAAGAACATCATGACAATGTTGATATAGAATTGGGGTTTACAAGAACAGCATCAAATGGCATGATAACCTCATCCCATTAAGAAAGTTCTCATGATACACACTTTACATAACATGAGGGCCGGTATACCATGTTTCTTTAGAGTGACATGGCAATCAAATAATGTAATGGGTTTTTATGGTACAACCAGCTCAGTCGGCCTTGAGGGAATCCAAGGCTGCGAGGAGACTTACGGAGGTCTCTATGACTAACTTGCTAGTCCAAAGGAACAGAATGTCCAATGGAGAGCTTGTATGTCAATGAGAATTGAGGGTAGTGCGATAAAAACATCATGAAACATGGGACTATATTCACGGACTGGAATATAGTGCCGATATATATATATATATATATATATATATATATATATATATATATATATATATATATATATATATATATATATATATAAAACCCTTCGGTTGACAGTAATCAGCGTAAAACAGTAACACAGAAAATAGCGACTTAAACTAAGTCATTAATTATCCAATTAACGCCTTTCTCAGGGGCGTTTATTCACAATTTGACGACGTATACAGCAGTCGTCCATTCTTTATTTCTATTTTACCAAAATTTCCAATATTATGGAATTTAACAAAAACGCGCCCTGGTCAGGGGCGTTACTTTTCAATTTGCGCCCTGATCTGGGGCGTCGGTTCAATAAGAAACGCCTTTGTGCAGGTCGTTAATTCAATAATTTTCCAAATTTCAGATATTAAATTTTCAGGAAATAGGTACAGGGTCAGGACCAGAAAAATAGCAGGATTCAATCAGGATGAACATGCATTAGATTAGGTTCATGGTTTCATAGATATAAAATTTTAAACATGGGTAATTATCAATTTATATGAAATTGACGACTCCTAGGTAGGGCGTCAAAACAAGAATTAGCGCCCTGGTGTGGGTCGCTTATTTTAAATTAGCGCCCTGGTCAAGGGCGTTGCTTTGAAAATTGCATAGAAACAGTTGAAACCACAATAAAACTATATGCATGGAGGATCGATGATATTATTAAAGATATTAAGCTAGTTTGGGCTACGTTCTTGAGAAAACCTACCTGATTAAGGTGATGATTCGTGGAGAAAGTTGAAGAACAACGTCACTCTGTTATATACAGAGTATTCTGGGATTTATCTGATCAGCAGGTACCGAGATATAGAGGTTGAGAGGATGTGATTCCTACGCGTAGCTTGCTTTGGATGAAAAATCTCGTTCTTCAGTAGGTCAAGAAGGCTTTCCTACAGAGAAATAAGATGAAGAATCATTAGTTTTTCTTCATAATACTTAACTGAAGGCAAGGGAAGAAGAACGATGTGGACGAAGAACCCACGATCTTCTCTTTGACAAAAGAGTTACTACCTACTGTAGACTTCCTACATGAAATAAGATGAAGACATTAGTTTTCTTCATCATACATAACCGAAGGCGAAGGTAAAGCAAATGAAGAACAAACTTACGTTCTTCACGGATGACAGCAGCCACAGAGCTTCGACCAAATAGATTTTAGGGTTTTATGGACAATGATTATTTATAGGATTTTGGGGATCCTAATAGGGTTAGAGTTGTATTGGAAGTAATACTTCCATGACAGAGTCCTTACCATATTCCACCTTGGACGTAGTTATCCAGAACTTGCCCTGGATAGACTCCTGGGTCGAACGAAACTCGATCTGAATTAACGTCTTAAGTGAGGGCGTCGAATTTAAATTGACGCCTTGTCGAGCGTCGTTACTTATGTAAACGCGCCCATGTAGAGGGCGTTTCATTTCTTTTCCTTAATTTTTATTTTTCCCGTCGTTTGAAATTTGACGCCCTATTGTCTAGGCGTCCCTTTTAAATTAACGCCTTATACAGAGGCGTTTCCTTTTGAATCAGCGCCTTGATAAAAGGCGTTATTTTCCTCTTGATCAATGATTTACTCATTTAGGCTCTTTGTCATCTATTTACTTATCTTTTATTTTTAA
The DNA here is from genome assembly GCA_022559845.1 of Amorphophallus konjac. Classification (NCBI taxonomy): domain Eukaryota; kingdom Viridiplantae; phylum Streptophyta; class Magnoliopsida; order Alismatales; family Araceae; genus Amorphophallus; species Amorphophallus konjac. The sequence continues at coordinate 182,928,307 of CM040122.1, read as the reverse complement.
TTTGATTTATTAAAAAAAATCTTATTTTTATTAGGGTTGCTACACCCTCCCCCACTTAAAAGAATTTGGTCCCCAAATTCAATAGTATATATAAGTGGAGAGTGTAGAATATATACCTTAAAATAATTCTGGAAATCGCTTCCTCATGGATTCCTCGGTCTCCCATGTAGCTTCATGTTCGGAGTTCTTATTCCATTGTACCTTAAGCATGGGAATAGCCTTATTCCTTAGGGTACGTACTTCACGATCTAGTATCTTCATAGGCTTTTGCTCATATGTGAGATCCTTTTGGATCACTAAGTCTCCATGATCAATAATATGCGATGGATCGTGCACATACTTCTTCAACATAGATATGTGGAATACATTATGCACTTCAGACAATTGAGGAGGCAATGCGATGCGATAAGCAACCTCGCCAACTCTTTCCAATATCTCAAAAGGTCCGATGAACCTTGGTGTAAGCTTGCCCTTAACACCAAATCTCCGTATGCCACGTCCCGGCGATATCTTGAGAAATACATGATCTCCGATTTGGAACTCAAGATCTCTCCTTCTCGTGTCGGCATAAGCCTTTTGCCTAGACTGAGCAACTTGCAGTCTTTCTCGAATCAATTGTATTCTTTCAGTGGTAACCCTTACCATGTCTGGACCTAGCAGTTGTTTCTCTCCAACTTTGTCCCAGCATAAGGGTGATCGGCAACTCCTTCCGTATAAAGCTTCGAAAGGTGCCATTTGTATACTTGCCTGGTAACTATTATTGTATGAAAATTCCACCAACGGCAAGTGATCATGCCAGCTTCCATCGAAATCAATGATGCAAGCTCTGAGCATATCTTCAACCACCTGATTAGTTCTCTCGGTCTGACCATCCGTTTGAGGATGAAAAGTTGTACTAAAGTTAAGCCTTGTTCCCAACGAATGTTGTAGTCCCTTCCAAAAATGAGAAGTAAAATGGGGATCTCTGTCAGACATGATTGAAACATGAATACCATGTAATCTGACTATTTCCTTGATGTATAATGCAGCCAAAACATCAACTGACCATCGGCTCTTTATTGGCAAGAAATGTGCCGATTTAGTCAATCGGTCAATAATAACCCATATTCCATCATATCCTCCTCTTGATTTAGATAAACCCATAATGAAATCCATGCTAATATTCTCCCACTTCCATTTGGGAATATCTAGAGGATGTAATTTTCCAGCAGGCTTTTGGTGTTCCGCCTTGACCTGTTGGCAAGTGAGACAGCGTGATACATAGTCTGCTATTTCCCTTTTCATGTTGGGCCACCAAAAATTCCTCTTCACATCTTGGTACATTTTGGTTGATCCTGGATGAATCGTGTACCTTGATCTATGAGCTTCATCTAAGATCTTCTTCTTTAACTCGGGACAATCCGGTATGCAAGTTCTATTCCTGAACATTAATCTTCCTTCACAAGTTATTTGGAAATCAGACTGTCCTTCCAGTTTGCCTTTGATCTCTACTAATATTGGGTCATTATCTTGAAGCGCTTGTATTTCAGATAATAGGTCTGGATGAATGCTTATATGAGATAATGTGACACATTGAAAGTCTGTGTCCAAGCTTATATTGAGTTCAGAGAATTGCTCCAGCAATTTCCATTCTTGAATCATACAATTGGCTAACAGTGCTCTCGGCTTTCGACTAAGGGCATCTGCTACATGGTTACCCTTTCCGGGATGATATTGTATATTGAAGTCGAAGTCCTTGAGATATTCTAGCCAACGTCTTTGCCTCATATTTAGTTCCTTTTGTGAAAAGAGATACTTGAGACTCTTGTGATCAGAGTATACAGTAAACTGTACTCCATAAAGATAATGTCTCCATATTTTGAGTGCAAATACCACCGCGGCCAATTCTAAGTCATGGACGGGGTAGTTCTCTTCATGCTTCTTCAATTGACGAGAAGAATAAGCTATAACCTTTCCTTGTTGCATTAGAACACATCCGAGGCCAATGCCAGAAGCATCAGTGTATACCTCGAATTTCTCTCCTTCCATTGGTAAAGCTAAGACAGGAGCTGTAGTAAGATGATCCTTGAGAGTTTGGAAGCTTCTTTCACATTCCTCACTCCATTCGTAACGGATCTCCTTGCGAGTTAACCTCGTAAGTGGTACGGCGATCTTAGAGAAATCTTTGATGAATCGCCTGTAATAGCCGGCAAGACCTAAGAAACTTCGGATCTCGCTAGCATTGGTTGGTCTTTCCCAATTTCTTACAGCTTCAACTTTTGATGGATCTACTGATAAGCCATCCTTGGATATAACATGTCCGAGAAAAGTTACTTCTTTAAGCCAGAACTCACACTTGCTGTGCTTGACATATAATCGGTTTGTCCTTAATATTTGTAATGCAATCCTCAAATGCTCCTCATGCTCTTCCTTAGTCTTGGAATATATTAATATATCATCAATGAAGACCACCACGAATTGATCTAAATAAGGTCTGAATATACTATTCATTAACTGCATGAAGGCAGCAGGGGCATTCGTTAGTCCAAAAGGCATAACAACAAATTCATAATGGCCGTACCTGCTTCTGAATGCAGTCTTATGAATGTCATCATCCTTGATCCTTAGTTGGTGATATCCTGACCTGAGATCAATCTTTGAAAAATACTTGGATCCAGATATTTGATCAAATAACTCATCGATTCTCGGTAGTGATACTTGTTCTTGATAGTGAGATGATTCAACTGTCTATAGTCGATGCATAGTCTCATGGATCCATCCTTCTTCTTTACAAATAGCACAGGCGCTCCCCACGGGGAAGTACTCGGTCTAATGAATCCTTTCTTAAGAAGTTCCATCAACTGCTCCTTTAACTCCTTGAGTTCGGCAGGGGACATTCTATAAGGTGTCTTAGAAACAGGTCCAGCACCAGGGACTAAGTCGATGGTGAAGGCCACTTCTCTTTGTGGGGGTAATCCAGGCAAGTCTTCCGGAAACACATCCGGAAATTCTTGTACCACCGGAATGTCTTCTATCTTAGTTTCCTTAGCCTCCTTAATCGTGACGAATGCAAGGAAAGATACACATCCTTTCCTAATGAGCTTGCTAGCTCGGAGAGCCGAAATAAGAGGTGACTCGCTCCGACTCTTAGGGCTAGAATAGACTAGTTCTGGAAAGTCCTTGAAAGTAACCTTACTATTGCGGCAATCGACTGTTGCCTGGTATTTGGATAACCAATCTGCTCCCAGTATGACATCATACTCCTTTAGATCTAAACATATGAGATCGATAGGAAGATTTCTTCCTTTTACCAAGACTTCACAGTTTTGATAATGGTGAGTAATATCGGTCTCGTTTCCGAGAGGAGTAGATAAAATTATTTTCATCCATTCCGGTTCCATAGGTAGTGGGTTAGCAAACTTCTTGGAAATAAAAGAATGTGATGCACCCGTATCAAATAAGACATGTGCATAATTGGAACAAACTTTCAGTGTACCTTCTACTAGTCGCCTTCTTCTTCTTCGGTCTCCTTAATTGCGTGAAGACGAGCGTTCTTGGTTACCGGGCGCTTTCCGTCACCGGTTTGATCATTAAGTAATGGGCAATCGGGAATCCGATGCTCACGGCTCCCGCAACGGAGACATGCTCCAAGTTTCCTCCAGCACTCTTCGGCTTTATGACCAGCCTTGTCACAATGCTTGCATATTATATTCGAAGGTGTAGTAGTGATAGAGAAGGGCTTGGTCTTCTTAAATTTTTGGTCTTGAGAAGAAGTACCTCCAGTGCTAGGCCTCTTCTTGAAGTTGGGTTTAAAGGAACCCGAACTTGTAACTTGTTCCTTCTTATCCTTCCCACGGATTCTATCTGATAGCTCCGTGGCATCTTCTAACAATTGAGCTCGGCGTACTATCTCTGAGTAGACCTGAATATCCATTGGTGCCAGCTGGGTAATATATTGGGGCCTGAGCCCGTTTAGGAACCTCCTAGCTTTCATCTTCTCGGTGCTAACTAAGTGCTTAGCATACCGAGACAATCTAGAGAATTGTGCCTCGTACTCCGCCACCGATAATGACCGTTGCTTGAGTGCGGCAAATTCGGTAGCTTTCTTTTCTTGGACTCGGTCTGAAAAATATTTATTGTTGAAATGTTCAACAAATTCCTCCCAAGTAATTTGGTCTTGATTTAAAGCAGCTTCTATTGATTCCCACCAGCATCGGGCATCCCTTTCTAACTGAAAGGTAGCTAATAAGACTTTATCTTGATCCGTGCACTGCATAACACGGAATATACGCTCCGTCTCCCTGATCCAGTGCTCTGCGTCGTCCAGATCAGTAGAACCCATGAATTTGGGAGGGTTCATGTTCTTGAAGACTTGGTGGAGACTTCCGGCTCGTTGTGCACCTCCCTGTGCTACTTGTTGCAGCACTTGGGTCATGCCTTGGAGTGTACGCTGCATGTTGCGCCACTGAGCACGTTCGGCAGTCATTATCCTACAATTACAATAACTATATTAGTATATACTCGCGTTAAGGGCTTTTAACTTTTTATGTTAACTCAACCCTTGGTTCTACCCAATCTCATCGGTTAAAGGTTAAACCTATCCTTGGACTTGGGTTTTCCTAGGAATTGAATACCCTAGGCTCTGATACCACAAAAACTGTCACGCCCCGAGCGCGGAAGGTACCCGGAGATGCGCGACGAGTTTATATCAATCATGTTAATCAGAGTAGTAGTGTATTCGACACAAAGACAGAGTGCGCAAATATAAAGATAACCCAATCCATTAATTCCTTTAATAAGAATATGTCTATTACAAACCCTTGCAAATACTAGACTCAATAAAATAAAATACAACGCTTGACTCAAGAAATATAGAGAAAAGATAGGACTAATTGACGCTTGAGTAGCTCTAACTCTTTCACTCTTGACCATCCCCTTCAGATTGAGTTCCTTCATCGTCGGACTTACCTGAAAAGTAGGGAAACACTAAGTGAGCGAACGCTCAGTAGGAAATTATATCTCAAGAACTAGCAAGGGGTTTAAGTGATTACATCTTTCATGAATGCACTATAACTATGCATGCTCGCATAAAACGACAAGATAGAGAGAGTGTATAACAATACGATAGCAAGAAGAACTAGTCATGAACTTTCAAGAACTTATATCAAAAGATATCAAGAGATTCAAGCATGTAAACTCATCATGTCACGTTGGAATTTGGCTATTTTGTTTCAAGTCAAGCAAGTATACAATTACCCTTTCTCGGGCCACGCAAGTCATGTAATATCAAGTCAAGTACAAGTACAAGATTTGTGGAATGTTCAATCAAGCTAGTCATGCACTTCGGTATAATGCCAATACCGTGATCAATCAACTCCCATGGGCACAAGTACTTTCGGGTGCTCCTCCCAGGACCAGATCGGGCCCTATATGCGCAGGCATTAATCATGTATTTTAACATCCACTTTTGTGTATAGCCAATATGGAATTTCAAGAATAAAGCTTGTAGACATGTAGGATAAACTTGGATAGAATAGAGTCCAAAAATATGACACTTGACATAGAATGACGATAATAACGGTACAATCACGATTATCGATAAAACTAGGTGGAATTGGTTCCCTAACTTGGGTACCATGACAAACAAGTATGGACATTCTTTATATAGAATTGAGGTCCACAAGAATATCAAGTTTAATATAGAATTGGGGTCTACAAGAACATCATGACAATGTTGATATAGAATTGGGGTTTACAAGAACAGCATCAAATGGCATGATAACCTCATCCCATTAAGAAAGTTCTCATGATACACACTTTGCATAACATGAGGGCCGGTATACCATGTTTCTTTAGAGTGACATGGCAATCAAATAATGTAATGGGTTTTTATGGTACAACCAGCTCAGTCGGCCTTGAGGGAATCCAAGGCTGCGAGGAGACTTACGGAGGTCTCTATGACTAACTTGCTAGTCCAAAGGAACGGAATGTCCAATGGAGAGCTTGTATGTCAATGAGAATTGAGGGTAGTGCGATAAAAACATCATGAAACATGGGACTATATTCACGGACTGGAATATAGTGCCGATATATATATATATATATATATATATATATATATATATATATATATATATATATATATAAAACCCTTCGGTTGACAGTAATCAGCGTAAAACAGTAACACAGAAAATAGCGACTTAAACTAAGTCATTAATTATCCAATTAACGCCTTTCTCAGGGGCGTTTATTCATAATTTGACGACGTATACAGCAGTCGTCCATTCTTTATTTCTATTTTACCAAAATTTCTAATATTATGGAATTTAACAAAAACGTGCCTTGGTCAGGGGCGTTACTTTTCAATTTGCGCCCTGATCTGGGGCGTCGGTTCAATAAGAAACGCCTTTGTGCAGGTCGTTAATTCAATAATTTTCCAAATTTCAGATATTAAATTTTCAGGAAATAGGTACATGGTCAGGACCAGAAAAATAGCAGGATTCAATCAGGATGAACATGCATTAGATTAGGTTCATGGTTTCATAGATATAGAATTTTAAACATGGGTAATTATCAATTTATATGAAATTGACGACTCCTAGGTAGGGCGTCAAAACAAGAATTAGCGCCCTGGTGTGGGTCGCTTATTTTAAATTAGCGCCCTGGTCAAGGGCGTTGCTTTGAAAATTGCATAGAAACAGTTGAAACCACAATAAAACTATATGCATGGAGGATCGATGATATTATTAAAGATATTAAGCTAGTTTGGGCTACGTTCTTGAGAAAACCTACCTGATTAAGGTGATGATTCGTGGAGAAAGTTGAAGAACAACGTCACTCTGTTATATACAGAGTATTCTGGGATTTATCTGATCAGCAGGTACCGAGATATAGAGGTTGAGAGGATGTGATTCCTACGCGTAGCTTGCTTTGGATGAAAAATCTCGTTCTTCAGTAGGTCAAGAAGGCTTTCCTACAGAGAAATAAGATGAAGAATCATTAGTTTTTCTTCATAATACTTAACTGAAGGCAAGGGAAGAAGAACGATGTGGACGAAGAACCCACGATCTTCTCTTTGACAAAAGAGTTACTACCTACTGTAGACTTCCTACATGAAATAAGATGAAGACATTAGTTTTCTTCATCATACATAACCGAAGGCGAAGGTAAAGCAAATGAAGAACAAACTTACGTTCTTCACGGATGACAGCAGCCACAGAGCTTCGACCAAATAGATTTTAGGGTTTTATGGACAAGGATTATTTATAGGATTTTGGGGATCCTAATAGGGTTAGAGTTGTATTGGAAGTAATACTTCCATGACAGAGTCCTTACCATATTCCACCTTGGACGTAGTTATCCAGAACTTGCCCTGGATAGACTCCTGGGTCGAACGAAACTCGATCTGAATTAACGTCTTAAGTGAGGGCGTCGAATTTAAATTGACGCCTTGTCGAGCGTCGTTACTTATGTAAACGCGCCCATGTAGAGGGCGTTTCATTTCTTTTCCTTAATTTTTATTTTTCCCGTCGTTTGAAATTTGACGCCCTATTGTCTAGGCGTCCCTTTTAAATTAACGCCTTATACAGAGGTGTTTCCTTTTGAATCAGCGCCTTGATAAAAGGCGTTATTTTCCTCTTGATCAATGATTTACTCATTTAGGCTCTTTGTCATCTATTTACTTATCTTTTATTTTTAATTTGATTTATTAAAAAAAATCTTATTTTTATTAGGGTTGCTACACAACTTGTACCGCAACATCGACTTGACTACAAAGTGCATCAATCTGACAGTACAAAGACTAGCACACCTTGTACAACAACATCGACCTGACTACAAGGTGCATCGACCTAACTGTCTAAATGCATGAAGATGCATCGACCTATTGTTCTTCACAACAATAGATGTATCGACTTGATGTAAAGATAGACTTATTCTTACTTAAAGAGAAGCCAACAAGACACACAACATTCTACTCATAATCAGATCAACGCAGTTTTGCTAGCATCAAAACCTGAGGGGACACAACATTCTCCCCCTTTTTGGTGATGGCAACACTGTGAACTCACACTATGAGTATTATGAGTCAGAACATGCAAATGAACACATAGAGCTATATGCAATATATTCAAACTTAGATCCACTTGATCGCAAGCACAAGACAGATTCAAGAATACCTCTCCTCAAAGCTCTCCCCAGAAAAGATCTCACTTAGATCAGACACAAATCACTCCCTCTTTGATTGGAGTCAGAATAAATCCTGAATCACTCTCCTCTCCCCTTTAACTCATGACTGACGGACTCATGAATCTAGACTAACATAAATCTAGACTGACTCATGAATCTCTCCCCCTTTGCCATCAGCAAAACAATCAAAAGAAGTAAAGTGATCTTGACAAAAAGAAGTAACAGGGAGTTGTAGGACAGATAAAGAAAGAAAGTGCATAACAGTTCTAAAAGAATGTGCATGACGGGGCCAATGGAAGCACACAAGTGAACATGTTTACAATCTGAGTCAGTCTTCATTAACCAAGCTTTTAGATTTCAGATTCTTCTGCTATAAGATATCATATAATGCAACCCTGATAGAGGTTTGATTTAAGAATGATGAATCTAGAGTTTAGCAATCAAACTCTTTGAATCATTTTGCATTAACACTTAATAGCAATAAACCATAACTACTTGGTGATGTCTAGTTTAACCTCACTCCATCTTACTCATTCAAAACCAGTGATGCTCTTAGGAGTAACTAAGGACATGTATTGAGGTTAAACATTTTTGACAGTTCTGATTTTTCACCTCAGGGTTACAGCATGTTTTTCCTTGACTTTTTGCTCATAATTTTTTAGAACAGTCAGGTATAATGCATACCTTTTTACGTAAGGGTACACGTTGATTAAGCGCCAGTACCCCTAGTTACTCAGTATAATTTACCATTATGTTTCATTTTCCATCACATTCAAGTATAATTTACACCTTTTTACGTAAGGGTACACGTTGATTAGGCGCCAGTACCCCTACTTACTCAGTGAAATCTACCATTCTATTTCAATTTTTGAACAGAGATAGCTAGAGCACTTCATGACATAGGTTCACTTCATTTCTTCAATGAAAGACCCAGTTTCTCGGTGCAACTCAGCCATTGCTCTGCCTATTGACTATTTGAACCAACTCTTGACATATGCTGCCCTTTGTTTTTTTTTTTCAGAAAATTTTATGTTTAAAAATAACACACAATCCAAGTTTCTCAACCAAGTTTATCATGAACTTTAGAACTTTCAGATTCTGAGAGACTTTACAAAACATACCATGTGAGATATGGTTGAGGGCTATTAAATGTAGACTACAACCCTTTTCATTGAGTTCAATCTTTAAACTCTTTAATTCATTAAGCTTAAACCATCAAGTTATCCATGGTACATTATAGATTCTTATAAGAGAAGATTCCTTAAGTTGTTGGCTTAGAGTAATGACTTGAAGGTCAGATTATAGATCTTTCCAGTTCAAATGAAGTGCAACATTGTGCAAGATTATTCAGTATTTCTCATGAATCTGATACCAAGTGAGGAATATGTAGCTGGAGAGAAGTAACATGTGAAATATGAGAAAGATACCAAGTGACAAGATAGGTGTGAAAGATATAGATGACATTTGAAGTGACATGAAGTAATGGAGGCATTGGTCCAACTGGGAGTTATTCAACTTAGGAAACACTGAAGAGTTCGGTTGACCGAAGAAGGTATTTTCGGTCAACCAATAAGGACAGAATTTGAACTAGAGACATAGGATGCAGGAGACAGAACCTATGCAACAGAATGTCGACTCCTGGTGTCGACACTTCTTAAGAGTCAATGAAAGTGAGCGGTTCAACATCTGCCTCGATGCAATAGAATAGAAATAGCCTTGACTCAATTTCTAACTTGCTTGATATGAACTCCCCTTAACAGCATGCAAGGTGTACAATGGACACATAGTTCTCTTGACATGAGCTCCCCCTATCAATATGCATTTCAATGACACAAGGAAGGCATTTATTCTTAGCAAAGAAACTCAAACAATCAGTCATCATGCTAAAATTTACATACACCAACACAAAGGGCCAAGAAGATGACACTTGGTATTGGCACCAAGAGCCCGTTTCTGCAAGAGCCGCAATTATTCAGAGCACCTCCCTCATAAATCAATAACAAAAGAAGACAACTATTGATCCGATGCATAGCCGTTGATGAATATCCCCATGGGACAATGTTAATTAACAGTCCCACAGATGCTAAGAAGCCTTCATTAGTCACCAGACCTCCTGTCTCAAATACGGGTCCTGGCCCCATCGGGGTACCCCTCCATTATCAACTTGGATCCTCCAGCCAGGTCACCAAATATACATTCATTACCTTCTGGCACCTCGCTGCATTAATATATGCGCCCTGCAAGGGGACGCAAGAATAAGTCCTGACGGGTTGTCTACACCCGTGATTCCATTCTCCTCTTCAAATCAGCAAACAAACTCCTTTCGACTTCTGATGGCCTGCCTTAACACCCCCCGGTCTCACCGGGATTCATGGCGCTTCGCCAACTTCTCGTCCTGTGGGGATACTTCCCATTAGTCCCACCAGAATCAGCCCTCTACCCTCAGCCTGGAACTTATGCTCCTAGCCGATGTACTCTCATTGTCCTTCGGCATTAAGCCGCAGCAACTATACAAATCCACCGAGAGGTACCAAATTTGTCCCACGGGGCTCGCTCCACCACTACTGGTTTGGACCTTATGCTCAAAACCAACCCATAAACCTTTTCCCTTGGCTTGAGGCACTCTGCCCTTTCCGAGCTCTCAAACATTGCCCCCTAGTCCCACTGGGCGGGGCCCTTAAAACATTTTCCCTTGGCTTGAGGCACTCCGCCCTCACCGAGCTCTCAGACATTGCCCCCCAGTCCCACTGCGCTGGGCCTTTAAACCTTCCCCTTGACCCTGGGCATTCCGCCCCAGTCAAGCTCCTAAACATCGCCCCTTAGACCGGGCCCATAAAGCCTTTTCCTTGGCCTAAGACACTCCGCCCTCGCCGAGCTCTCAAGTATTGCCCCCTAGATTGGGCTCATAAACCTTTTCCCTTGGCCTGAGGCACTCCGCCCTCGCCGAGCTCTAAAAACTGCCCTCTAGTCCCACTGGACCGGGCCCATAAACCTTTTCCTTTGGCATGAGGCACTCCGCCCTTGCCGAGCTGTTGGATATTGATCCCTAGCCCCACCAGCGCAATAAGCAGTCGAATTCATTAATAGTCCCACCGGACAAAGTATCTCGCATCGCGGACGAGTCTGCACCAGGGAGCCCAACAAAAAAAGAGAAGAGAATAAAAAAAATGAATGAAAAACGAATGATGATCTAAAATAAACTTAATAAATCAATAAATTCAACAAACTTAACAAACTCAACAAACCCAAGTAAACCCAAACAAACCCAACAAATCTATGAACCAAATAAACCCAACAAACCCAATAAATTCAACAAACTCAACAAACTCAATAAACCCAATGAACTAACAAACCCAACAAACCAAATAGACCCAATACACCCAACAAACTCAATAAACTCAATAAACTCAACCAACTAATAAATCAATAAACCCAATAAACTCAACAAACCAACAAACTCAATAAACTCAATCAACCCAAATAAACCAAACAAACTCAAACAAACCCAATAAACTTGATAAACTCAACGAACCAACAAATCAATCAACCCAATAAACTCAATAAATCAAACAACCTAATAAACTCAATAAACTCAATGACCCAATAAATCCGACAAACTGAAAAAAACCAATAAACCCAATGAACTAAATAGAGCCAATAAACCCAATAAATTCAATAAACCCAATAAACCAAATAAACCCAAATGAACTCAATAAACCAAATAAACCCAATAAACCTAATAAATTCAATAAACCCAATAAACCAAATAAACCCAAATAAACCCACTAAACCCAATAAACTCAATAAATCTAATGAACTCAATAGATCCAAACAATAAACCAACAAGAAACCTTCTACCGTCAGCATCATGACCTTCCGTCTAGGCTAGTGCATAAACCAACAAAAAAATAACCTTCTATCGTCGGCATCATGACCTTCTGTCCAGGCCGGCGCATAAGCCAACACAAAGAAAATCCTTCTACCGTCAGCATCATGACCTTCCGTCTAGGCTGGCGCATAAACCAAAAAAAAAAACCTTCTACCGTCAGCATCATGACATTTCATCTAGGCCGACGCATAAGCCAACACAAAAAAAAATCCTTCTACCGTCGGCATCATGACCTTCCGTCTAGGCCGATGCATAAACAAAAAAAAAACCATTCTACCATCAGCATCATGACCTTCCGTCTACGTCGGCATGTAAACCAACAAAAAAAACCCTTCTCTTTGGCTCAGACCATCCGTCTGGCCAGAGAACAAAAAGACCCCTCCACTTTGGCTCGTACTATCTGTCCGGCCAAAGAACAAAAAAGACCCATTCTGTCCGGTGACATGACCATGCGTCTAAGCCGGTAAATATTCTCCCTTGACGTCATGACCTTCCGTCTAAGCCAAGTCGTTCGGCGTCATGACCTTTTGTCTAAGCCGACAACATCCTACCGTTGGCCCGGAGTTACCATCCGAACCAATGAACAAAAGGACCCATTCTGTCTGATGACATGACCATGCGTCTAAGCCGGTAAATATTCTCCCTTAGCCTCACGACCTTCTGTCTAAGCCAAGTCATTCGGCGTCATGACCTTTCGTCTAAGCTGACAACATCCTACCGTTGGCTCGGAGTTACCATCCGAACCAATGAACAAAAAGACCCATTCTGTCCGGCGACATGACCATGCGTCTAAGTCGATAAATATTGTCCCTTGGTGTCATGACCTTCCGTCTAAGCCAAGTTGTTCGGTGTCATGACCTTTCATCTTAGCTGACAACATCCTACCATTGGCCCGGAGTTACCATCTGAACCAATGAACAAAAAGACCCATTCTGTCCGGCGACATGACCATGCATCTAAGCCGGTAAATATTCTCCCTTGGTGTCACGACCTTCCATCTAAGCCAAGTCGTTCGGTGTCATGACCTTTCATCTAAACTGACAACATCCTACCATTGGCTCGGAGTTACCATCCAAACCAATGAACAAAAAGACCTCTCCTGCATCGGCGTCATGACATTTCATCCAAGCCGACAGTTATCCTATCTCTGGTCTGAAACTGCTATCCGCACCAATGAACAAAAAGACCCTTGCCACCTCGGCATCATAACACTTTGTTTATAACTATCTTACCTTTGACCCAGACTTACCATCTGAACAAAATGACTTCCCTCGGTTAACACCAAGCTCTTCGTCCCACCAGGATTCCCCTCAATGCATAAAACTCTTTCCCCCTTGCTTCAGCATTGACCTCATCCCCTTAAATAACCAACTTGCAGGTTTTCACATCAAGCGTTTGAATAAAAAAATAAACGACATGAATGATGGTATATGTATAGGATATACGTATATGTTGGGTCCCTTAGTGCAGGAAGATGGATCTAGAGGGGGGATGAATAGATCCCTCTATAAAAATTTAAGTCCAATGAAAACTCAAACTCCCCACAGCTGAAATTAACACAACAACTAAACAATGAGGCACGACATAGATTTATCAAGTGGCAAATAGATGGACATTAAGAATTAAAAGCGGCTTGATGAACCAAACTGAACATAGCTCTTGTGTCTGCAAATTAAATGTGTGAAGCTAAGATCCAACATGATCAATCTATCTATGTGTGAGTGATTGTTAAAGCGCAAGAAGTGTAATAGATAGTGACCAGCCCACAGTGTGTGTGATTCTTCTAACAAGACAAGGAGTATAAGCATGAAACAAATTCCTATGAATGGGGTAGAAGATAAGGAACCAATTGCATAATGTAAACCACTACACAGAGCATTTTTAAGGTGGTTCGAGACCACAATGGGCTCCTTACGTCCACCCCTCACTCAACTGTGTGAGGCTTCACTGTTAGAAAGCCAGCACGGGGATAAATCCCCCCACACATACGGAGCCAAGCTCCAACACACACACACAGGGTGACGCCTGCACAAACACACGTGAGTAAACTCCCAACCACATAGGGGGAACAATCCCAAATCACACGCGGATATCCACCGCACAAGACGACGCATACGTGTCAACATAAACACTCGGAGATCCCACTCTCCGAACACTCACACATAAAAGTCGTTCAGAAATTTATGAAATGTTCACAAATGAATACATTCAAGCCCAAGATATGCTAGAAAGACCAAAAACAAGAAACCCATCATGTATAGAATTCCCCCTTTCAAGATACTCCTGATCTTCTAGTTGTCGTAGACGGATGGTGGCGATTTCAACGTCATCTCGATCTCTCTTCATTCCGCTCCCCTTTCTCTTCTTCCACGAGCTCCAAAGATGCCTTGATGTAGATGATATCCTCTCCTCTTGAGCTCCCTCTTTCTTAATCCGCTTTCTTCTCCTACAAGATAGAACACATAAGCACATTAGGGTTCTTATCTCTCAAATTCGAAGTTGATGCTTATATAGAAGTTAGAGTGGTCAAATGACCCATAAACCCTCCTAGAACATGATAGAAACACCCTCATATGTGAAGGACTCAATTGGGGGCAAAATGGTAACGTTTCAAGGGCAAACAAATGAGTTTTCACGTGATTCGCAAATCTCATTCTGGAAGGGTCGACCTATAGGGTCGACCCCTGCAACTTCTCTACACAGATTAAGGCAAATATAATGCAGGTCTGCGGGGGTCGACCCTATGGGTCGACCCTTACATGGGGGATAGGGTCGACCCCTATGCATTCAGTGCACAGATCGGCCAAAACAGCAGCATGAACTATGAGGGTCGACCCCTACCAAATTGGGTTAAAAAAACACTTCAAACCTCTATCTTCTCAAGGAGAAAAGAAGTGATTAGATATTACCATTTTCTTCTAAATTTGGGAAGGTTTAAAGACCAAGCGTGAGCCTACAAAAACATACAGAGTATACCAAATTAGTATGAGCATAAAAAACAATGACTTCACCTTATGGAGCTTGATTTTCCATATCAAAGTAAGTATACATTTCAAACACTACGAGCATAGATCAATTCCATATCCAAAGCAAAGAAATAAGGAAGTTTAAACATATGAAAACATTAAAAGCCATTCAACCAGAAGACCAAGTTGACTTCCTCAAGAGGCAAGTCGACTTGCGTCATGCTAATGTCAATGAGATGAGTAGAGTAGTTTGCCCATAATTTGACCCTTAAAAGAAATGAGAATTGTAAAGCCTTACCAATCATTCTGGAAGACAAATAAAAGATTTACAACCTGTTTTGTATCCTTGATTGCAAGATAACTCATGCATGAATTCATTTGAGTTCCATGTGTCCACCATGAATCTTGATCATTTAACCTTAAATCTTCCTCATGAAAGTCCATAACGTCATAACCTTCCAATTTCACACTACACCAAGAAATGATATCATAAAGGCTTAAACCAAATGCTTTTGCTTCTAATGATCCTTATATGATGACTTGCTGTTGGCTTCATTGGACCTAGTTCCGCTTTAACTCGAGTTGAGGCAACCTGAACTTGACTTAGCTTCGAATCCTTTTGAGTAAATCTTATGGGAAAGTACTCAAGTCGACTTAGCCTACTTACAAGTTGACTTGGGTTCCTCTGGTTCACTCGAGCAGCTTCTGTCTGCACAGTAACTCGACTTGGCTTTACTCTCAAGTCGACTTGCTTGTTCATAACACAAACAACTCCAATGATAGATGCACATGAAAAACACCTTTGACAAATAGTAGACAACCAATTTGAAATATTTTGTAATCATCAAAATCACACACACACATAATAATCTCCCCCAGTTCAAACTTTCTCCCCCTTTGGCATAATCAAAAATGGGAGGAAATATGTAACATAAAGCAGGCCATGCATGTGAGGTAGACTTAGAAGTATGGCAATGAGCACAACCATCACATTCTTTTTCAGGTGTTATACATGTTTCTGCATAACAAAATTCAGTTCAGAAATGTGCAAGTTCAGTTCAATTATATGTTCAGGAAAGTCTTCAGAAACTCAAGCAAAGTCACTTGTCGAATTCATATTATCAGAAGTTCAGAAACTGGGAAATTAAGAGGACAATTTTGAGGATTCATGAAGTTCAGAATTTCAGTATAAGCTCAATAGATTTAATGAAATCTCTTGAAGACAAGTCAATGAAGTTAGGCAAATATGCAGGTAGATAAGTCAATAATGAAATGGATGATTATCTCTTATTTTCAAATTTTTAGTTTTCTTTGGAGATGCTTGAACTAAATGCATATGGTTGAAATGTAAATATGGACAATATGGACATGCAGAGTGCAAATAGAATGATCATATTGGCCGGATCCATATGTGATTGACCCCAAGCAGATAAATGTAGATACATGTAATATAACTCCCCCTTTTTATTTAAAGGGATGGGATAGGTGTACGAAAAGTGCAAATGAGTTAGTGTAACCAGGATGCTCATGTGTACACCTAGGAGAGTGTGCAGTTAAATAGAAGAAGACATGCATCATATCATGCAGTCAATCAAATTTTTAGAATACACATCAAATCAAATTACTAATTGTGTGAGTGAATTCTTTTCTATTCGTGAGCTTCCTCCATTCGCTAAGGGTTATGCCATAGCTGATGCTAGTGGCTTACCCAATATCCGCATGAGGAGTGTATAGCTTTTTCACTTTTTTCTTTCCCTCCTTGTACCCCAGAGGCTTGCCTCCTCAGCTGATGTAATTCTTTTTTGAAAAAGTAATAAAATTAGCATCTAATGGTTGGTAGGTGGAGTGGGAACATTCCCTTCCTTTGGAATGGGGGTGCGCTCTCCCTTCTCTCCCATTAGATGACTGGGTTTACAAAAAAAAAAGAATAGCATGAGAATGAATTTTAGCTATATGGATAAATAGATTTTCAGTTTAACACTATGAGAGACTACACAGACTGCACTTCATTTAAGGAGAACATCGTATTGGAGGCTACGCTCTGCCCCATTGATTTTTCACACAAAATTTTTTCATCTCAAAAAATTTCACCAATTTCATAGAGACAATCTGAATTTTTCTAAGAGTGATCAGGTTCAAATTATCCCTTTTTACGTGAGGAGACACATGGAGCGCATGCCAGACTCCCCAGTTACTCAGAATATTGACCATTTTACCTCATTTTGAGCAGATGTACTTTAGTACAATACTTTTCAGAAATGAACTACATCATGTCTCAAGTGACGTGCATCCAATTCACTTAATGAGACTGAGCATTGCTCTACCTTTCATTTTCTTTTCAGATTCTTTCTTACAATAGAGGCAGGCAACTTTTTCCTCAACTGCCTCTTCAACATTCATGCAGCAAGTTTAATTTCTCTAGAGTGTTGAAAAGAAATTCCTATATCCTTATGTTTAACACTCATTTTCACATTTGTGCATGAGAGTGTGCGAATTTGATTTAACATGTATGCTAGAAATTTTAATGAAAGCATGGTTGAGCAGCCCCCCCCTAAATAAATGCACTTTATTAAAAGATTTCTCCCCCTGAGTGAGTTACAAGAGACACACCGGTTGAGACTCAGATGCAACATTATTTATCAAGCGAGTATACGGTTATAGAAGTTTCAAGGATGAGGGTTGAATAGTATATATTAACATGCAAGCACACAGTGAGAACATGCAATATGCAGTGCAGAATGCAACATGGGTGCAAAATGCAAGATGAGTCCTAAATGCTAGAGTTCATATTTCACATGAAAGTTCTAAATGCACCAGATGCATGAACTCTAATGCTGTCCTAAATACATGGCTAAAATGCACTTTATAGACTTGTCTAACCTTGGTGTGATGACAAATGCATAGGAAAACAAGATCAAGAGCTAAATATTCAGA
Source organism: Amorphophallus konjac (assembly GCA_022559845.1). Lineage (NCBI taxonomy): Eukaryota > Viridiplantae > Streptophyta > Magnoliopsida > Alismatales > Araceae > Amorphophallus > Amorphophallus konjac. Next base: position 182,910,352 of record CM040122.1, on the reverse strand, counting down.
AAACAATCAGACAGAACCATCATGAGGGATGGTCGACCCTTGGGGTCGACACCTTCAGTCCAGTCGGAACAGAAAATGACAAAGCCTTGCAGAAACTTGACATGTTCAAGGATCAATTTCAGAGATTGTAAGCAATTCACAGTTTAATCACTTTGCACAAGGGGTATTTCAGTAGGAAGAGGCTTAAATCTCAGAACTGTGACAGAATTTTAGAAATATATTACAAAAATTTTAACATTATCAAGCATCAATGTGCAGAGAATTCTAAGCAATTCAACTTGAACAGTTAGCATGAGATGTACTTCAAGAACAAATGAGTTCATGTCACAATTGCAAGTCATTCAGTCAAAAACTCCCCTTTACTTGGTGCATCAAATGACATTTTGTCTGAAAAACACATTATAAGCTTCAATTTGAAAACGGCTTCAAAGCTTACCTTCAATAGGCAAAAAATAGTCAACAATACACAAAATCACATAGAACATCAAATTTAGCACCACTGGAATATGCATTTTGTCTATGTGCAAGTAAGATCTGAAGCAAGTAAAGACTCCAAGTAAGATCTGAAGCAAACTCTCCTTGAAAACATGCATGTCTCAGATTGACCTGAGACTGAGGTAATTAAGGCATTAAAAAAAGATTTGGAGGTTCTGAAATCATGATCAGGCTATGACCTGGATGAGCAAGTTGGCGAGGGTTAACCCTTTCTTGAAAGCATTTCAGCTTTGTCCTGAAATCTGAGGAGCACATTGGAAGAAGCCATAGAGCATTTGATTAAATTCAGTCCACAAAAATATGCAGCCACATAACAATATTATCAACCAAAAGAAAATGAAACAACAACAATTTCAAACTGTTTAGCTAGCATCTCCCCTTTTAACAAATGCATGAATTTCAGAAAACTCAGTGAGAGTTTTGAAAGAAGGGTGTGCAGCCTATGACCTGCATGAGCAAGCAGTGTGCAAGATCAGAAAAGTGGAGTGCAGCCCATATGACATCGGGGCTAGCTCACAAATGAGCATGGAGTGAGGTCTAAACAAGACAACATTCAGAAAAAGTTCAGAAACACATTTTTCATATTGATACAGCTCAGTTGAAGAAATTCATTCACAAACCAGCCATTTGATTTTTCAAGTTCTGGTACGAGGCTGAGGTGAAGGTCCAAAGACCTGACTCACACATAGTGAGAGCTTCCAGGTGAACGTAATTCACCCTTCTACTACACACCATCTGAGATACTAGATACTCAGTTAATCTCTAATGTGCTCACGCAAATCGTATTGAAAAATATTCAATTTCCATGATGACCTCATACACACTTCTCAATTTCATTCATGACTTTTCAGCCATTTTGACACTTTCTACACAACTAAAGAAAACCAAAAAATATTCAAAGTTTCAAATACAATAACTATCATAAGAACACTCACATCTAGACCAAAAGCTTCAAACAAAAACTTAATTTTCTCACCTTTGCCTTGAGAGACCTTTATTTATCAACATTCCTTCATTGGCCTCAAGACACCCCTGTAACAAGGTTCTTATTTAACAGTTTTGGGTACCCAAATCTTCTTGTGTCCCGGATGGTTAACATGAGCATTCAATTTCTTTAAAGCATTCATTTCATCAAGTTTCATCCAACTGCAATTATCCATGAAATGACCAAATTCACCACAGTAATGACAACGTGCATGCTGACTCATTTTCTTTGTATGAGCAAGGGTGGTGAATTTGTGTGTATAGATAGGAGGTCTACCATTTTGAGTATGAAACTTGTTTTTCCCTTTCAACAACCAACAATCTTTTAACATGTGACCAAATTTTCCACAGTGATAACAAGATTTTCTATTTGAGGACTATTTTCATCTACTTGGGGCAATAGTTCTTTTGTATGATTCTAAATCATCCTTTTTCATAACAAAACAATCATTCATCATATGTCCAGTCTGTCCATAGTAAAAACAACTCAACCTTGAAAATTTTGGAACATGAGCATGCTTCATGTGACTTTTGTGAACATCAAATCTATTGGTCCTAGGTTGAGCCTGAGAATTAGACTTTGGTTTCTCAACAGAAGAGCCATTTGAGATGTTGGAGGAACATGATGCATGCACAAAAGATGTTTACATTTTCAGACCAAAAGCTTTCTTCATAGTGGGTTCATACCTAAGACCTTCCCATTGGAAATTCACCTTGGTCCCCAAGATTTTATCAAGATTGTTTTTCCATTTGACAAATTTGGACAATGAGCTATTCAATTCATCGATTTCCTTTTCAAGTGATGAAACATGCAGTTCATACGAAGCAATCTCATTTTCACTGGAAATGACTTTTTCATTCAATGTGGCATTGATGGTTTTATAGTTGTCTATTTCTTGTTCTAGCACTTTCACATCTTTAGATTCACTAGGAGCCACATTTTTTCCTTTTTCAAGAGATAATAGCCTTTCAGACATGACTGTGTTTAACATAATCAGTTTTTCATTTTCTTCTCTTACACATGAAATGGTTTCTACATGCATTTGAACATCAATCAAGGGAGATTCATTTACACTTTTGAGTTCTGAACATTTATCACATGAAGTGTCTTCATGAAAATGATTTTCAAGTTTCTTCTTGAGCTTCCTATTTTCAGACCTCAGTTTCTTGTATTTATCAGACAGGTCTTCATAAGCATCTAAAAGTTCCTCAAGTGAAAATTCTTCATCATCAGAATTTAACTCCGAGCTTTCCTTGCTTGATGTATCCACTTTGTCAGCCATGAAATGTAGGCCATCCAGCTTTATCTCTTGAGCCTTGATCAAGCCATCCATGATCTCCTTCGCCGTTGCACATGAAGAAACAAATGGAAATATATCAGTGTTCATAGCAACTTTTAAAAACCTTAGGACTGTTATATTATCATGGTGCTTCAGTTTTTCCTCTTCAGACCACATGGTCTCATCTAGAGGCAATTTGTTAGGACCATGATAAATTAACTTCTAGAGGTTAGGATTAACAGAATTAATCAGTCCACACATTTTGCCTAACCTTGAAGAAAAACCAGATCCTTTAAAAATAGGCAAGCAATTCATCGAGATATGTCCAACATCAAAATTCATGATTGTAAAATGCACTGGGATCTCTCTGTAGATCATTAGATCTAGGGACAAGACAACAGAGCCTCGCTCTGATACCAATTGTTAGGTCCCTTAGTGTAGGAGGATGGATCTAGAGGGGGGGGGGTGAATAGATCCCTCTATAAAAATTTAAGTCCAATTAAAACTCAAACTCCCTACTGTTGACACCCATTTTAGCCCACAAGTCGCGTTATTATTTCTCTTATTTATCTCCATGATGCCCTAAATTAACCATTATTTTAGAGACTTCTTTGATCCTGCCTCGTGTCCATTTCTTCACCAATTTTTCAAGCCTATTTAGCCTTGGAAGCTTTTACCTTCAATTCCCTAACTTTTGAGACCGTTTTGGGTCCATTCGGGGGTCAAAAGGGCGTCCGGGGGCTCAACACGCAAAAGGCCACCCTTGTGCCAAGCGGTCGGTCGATCGACCGGTTTCTTGGGCCAAGCGCTCGGTCGACCGACTGCTAGCCAGCCCAAGAGTCTAGCTCGCGCTGGACTCTGCCTGATTTTCGTCCACCGTGACCTTCTTCAATGGCCCATATCTTCCAGAATATTGCTCCAAATTGACCCCCGTTTGTTTCTACCTCTAGCCCTTTGTATTATCTCAAGTTTGATCCATAGAACTCGAATTTTCATTGGCTATATCTCTCAGAATAGTTAACGTAAGTTCTGGATTTATGCATCCTAGCACAAGTCAAACTCCATTTTTCTATGCGATGGGCCTACCTTCCAAGAGCCATAACTTCTAGAATCCTCCTCCAAATCGAGTCCCACTTGTTTCTATCTCTTGTCCTTAGTATTATCTCAAGTTTGATCCATAGAACTCGCTTTATCTTGGACTATATCTCCAGGAATCGTGAGAAGAAGTTAGAGATTTCTGCAAACTCTATATAAACTGCCCAGTTCACAATTGCGAAGAGGGGATCTTTCTGGACGTGGGGCTAAGCCATACTGTATCTCCAACTCACAACTTTGACCCCATCTTAAAGAGGGAAGTATTAACTTTTCATTCCATCTTTCTGGGCTTAATTTGGTTGTCTATTCTCTTAGTTCTCCTCTTCTCAATTTCACAAATCATCACAGTTTTCTACACTTTCTGTTACATCTGCACTTTTACACGTTTTGCATCAACGATTTCTCCCTATTCTTTGCATCTTAACTCATGATTTTAACTCTCATGCATTCACAACACACACACCTATCTTTTACACCCTTCCACAGGGGTTAAAAACCTCCCCCCGTGTGCATTCTCCCTTAATTTCTACCCTTACTTTATCACTACGGGATTGATACTACACTTCATGATCTAATGGATTTTTGCCTTTGTGTTTTGCCTTTGTTTTGCAAGAGACCATGGTATGAACGTGAGGTCTTCTTCCTCCAGTCGGCTGGAAGGAGAAGAGGTGTAATCCACGACGTTCCCCGCACCCCATTGTTCAAGCGCGATCAACTCTTCATCTTTCCAAGGTACACGGCAACATCCCTTCATCTCTTCATCCTTTCGACGTTGTCGGAACCTTGGTGGCGATCACGGTATGTCATTCTCATCCTTTCATCCCCCTTTTCTTTGTTCATATTGTTGCATGTTCATACATACATATTAGTTTAAGGGGGCGAGGTAGAACTATTAAATAATCTACAATTTTTGGGCGATCACGGTGGGACAACTTGTGCCCATCACGTTTGTTTTCATACTCTTTTGTAAGTTGGGTGTGTGCATGTGCATGTTTAGATAGCTTTCCCTTCATTTTCCCACTGTTCTGGGCATTTTGGGGTCTGTCCGAGCCTTGCGGTCGCCTTTAGGATCGCTAGGCACCCCAAGCGGTCATCAAAGGACCGCCAGGGCCTTTATGGTAGCCAAACGGTCGTTTGGTAGACCGCAAGGGACAAGAAACGGTCATTTGGTAGACCACTTGTGGATTCTGGCAGTTCTACGCTCGTGCTCACAGGGCCCTGTTCGTTGATGCATAACTTTCGTTCTCGGGGTTCGATTGCTCTGATTTTTATTCCATTGGATATCCCTTTGTATTGTCTTTCCATCCATATCTTATTTGCATTATTTGGGTCACATTTGTATAATCTAATATTGCCATCATTTTAGTATTTTGTGCATGAAATCTGCATCCAGGCACAGGGACAGGCTCATAGGTACATCTTTGCTAAGTGATTTAATTGACCTCCTGAGGTTGGACGGTCTTGTTCTTGGGCCCATTGGATAGTCTTTTATATTGTTTTTCCATCCATATTTTATTTGTATTATTTGGGTCACGTTTGCATAGTCAAATCTTGTCTCCATTTTTACATTTTGTGCATAAAATCTGCATGCAGGTTCAGGGGCAGATTCACATGTACGTTTTGCATTGATGATTTCTTTGCCTTCCGGGCTCCGATTGTGTTTTTTCCTGGTCTTGCCTTGTTGTCCTTCGTATTGTCTTCGTTTTCATATATTGTTTGCACTCATACCATTGTGTTTGCATAATTAAATCTTGCCCTCATTTTTTACTTTTATGCTAGATTTTTGCATGCACTCCGGTGCACATAGGGCCATGCATTACATATCATAGTCGCATTCCTACCTTGGTAAGTGATCCTCTCGCCCCTATATTCCTTGGGGTCGACTAGGTGATCTTATCCGGGACCTCCGTAAGTCTCCGTGAGCCGTGAATTCCTACACGGACGCCGGACCGGTTGTACCTTTCCACCCCTTAGGCTTGCATTTGCATACGTGTGAGAGAATTAATCTTAGTCAACCCAAACTTTGGACCTTATTCCCATAGGATTCCTATCTTGAGGGAATCATGTTTAACTCAAATCATTAAAAGGTCTATTAAAACTTCTAAAATATTTCCCATCATATCAACTTGTTTGACTTGGGTGAAAACTTTCACATTACATTGTTTGTGTTGTTTGGGCTTGGCCAAGCCCATTTGTGATGTTTGTGTTGCATTTACATCATCATCCACATGTTTTGTTGTTGATAGGCCCACTTAGGTCTGTCTATTTGGTGTGTCCATTGTCTAGTCCATTGTCATAGGTCTGTCTGTCTTTGCATTAGTGGGTCAGCCCCCTCTTGTCCTCAAGCCCATTAAGCCATTGCTTCCCCACCTGTATTTTCCCTTGATATCTTTGTATTAAGTCTCCATTTTCCCTCATGGAGCATCATTCCAACCCCTTGTACAATTCTTCTTCCCAATCTTCTTCTTATTTCCACGTGGAATCCTCTTCCCACGTGGGCCCATCTTCACGTGGTCCTTCTGATCCATCTGAGGAACATGGTAATCTCATGGCCCATCTATCATGCCTTGTTCATCAAATGGACCCTACCCAGGCCCAAAGGCTCATTGCAAATCATCTTCATGGGCCCTCTTCTTTTAATGGGCCCTTTCCTTCTCCTTCCCACGATGCTGGCCCAGTTTCCAATAGTCGATCCCATACTAATAGGCCTCATTCTTCTTTTGCTTATGCTGCCGGCCCAATGGGTCCTTATGCTCATGCTTCTTCTAGGCCCGCATATCCTTCCCCTCCTGGAATGAGCCCTTTTCCTTCTCAGCTCGGATCCTCTTATCCGGCCCAATACCATGCTCCTGGTCCTAATTCACAACCTCTTGCTCAAGTTGGCCCATATTCTTCTCGGTCTCTCCCTACCCCAGAGATGATCGCTCAAACCCAACGCCAACTTGATGAACTCCAACGTCGAATTGATCCCAAGTCCTCCTTCAGTATTCCATTCGCATTTCAAGGTCTTCTGCTTCCGCCATCTTCCCAAATTCCCGCATAACGTCATTATGGTGGAGTCGGTGACCCGCGTGTGCACTTAAAGGAGTTCGTTTATGAGTCGGCCCAATTTTGACATGACCAACGCTTGATGGCTTATCTATTTGGTCTGTCTTTGGAAGGCCCGACTCGGGATTAGTTCTTTTCTCTTCCGCAAGAGCAGATTGTGAATTTTCAAGCCGTTCAAGAGAAGTTCATTCAACAGTTTCAGGATCAGGTTGGGCCCAAGTTCTCTGTTGTGGATCTGGCCCACGAGAAGATGAAGCCCAATGAGTATTTCTGCACCTTTGCTGACCACTGGCATCGCCTTGCCGCTCAAGTCCTAGGGCACCTTCCGGAGCTGGAGCAAATCAAGATGCTGATATCTAATGCAATGCCCGAGTATCGCTTCATCTTGGTCCTCAATGACATCACCTCATGGCAACAACTTTATAGCCGAGCTCACTTCATCCGCCAAAAACTCCAAGATTCCCTTGACCCCGAGTATTCTCTGTCTTCTACATCTCCACACACCCTACCACCGACATCCACCTCCACTTACACCTCACCCTCCACAAGCCAACCCTACACTCCCATATGTCAACCCGTCGTGAGTCAGCCTTCCGCTCCCGCATATCAACCTTCCATGAGTCAGCCCTCCGCCTCCTCATACCCACATCCAACTCCACCCCCGGTCAAGGGAATACCACATCCCAAGCAGGTGGATGCCGTCCACTACATACCTCCCCACTCCGCTCATCATGCACCTTCACCGAGTCCCTCCACTAGTTGCCATGCGCCATTGCCTACGCAACCCTCACAACCATCTTCATTGCCTTCCCATATCCCTCGGCATCCACCATGCCCGAAGCGGGCTCCTCCTCCTCCGTTACCAGAGGATTTTACAGATATTTTTTGGGCTTTGATGGCCACCCGCGCATTGCCACTTCCTCCAGTTGTGCCTTGCCGACCTGCGGTCGAGAATATGTTTCAACATTGTGAATATCATCACCAGCAAGGGCATTTGGTTGAGGATTACCCCGAGTTCCAGGATTATCTTTATGACTTGGAAGATCAGAAGAGGATTGATTGGCCCGCAATTCACAAGGTCATTTCACATCTTCGCAGCCAACAACAGCAGTAAGCGCTGCCCAGGTAGCCGTCTCCATTTCAAGACCAGGGGCACCCCTGTGATTCTTCGTCTAGCGTTGCACCCGCTCCATCACCTACTACCTCACCCACCTCATTACCTTCACCATCTCCATCTCCTACGCCGTCTCCATCACCACCACAAACCCAAGCCTCCGCTCAGGCTAGTGCTATCCCTTCTTCCTCCATTCCCGTTACCATTACTTCTACCCCCAATGCCGCCCGACGCGTTGTGTCGATACGTCGACGGTGGGCACCGTATTGTGTTATCAATTACTCTGTTCAACCGATTGATCATAGGCGTATAAATTTTGGTCGTCTTTTAACGCAGATGCAGTTATCTTGGTTCTATTCCTGCGGTTCCCTACTTCAGTGGTTCTGGTTCTAATGCCTTGTTCAAAAGTTGGTTTAGAAGTGTTATTTTTTGCTTGATCGAGTATTTCTATTTGAAAATTGTTTCTGACCCTCCTCTTCATCCCCTTCATCACCATCTCCATTACCTCCACCGCCATCCTCACCTTCCTCTCCATCACCTCCATCATCTCCGCCATCACCTTTGCCGGAGCCTGAGCAAGCTTCGCCTTTGCTGCCCTCGCCTGAGCAAGCCATACCTCCACCCTTACCTTTGCCTCCACCTAAACACACCCCCGTTGAAACCTCCGCATCTTCTGAACCTATTCCTATCCCCATTCCTCCACCAACTTCCACCCCATGGAGCGAGTGTGCGTTACCCATGGTGCCTCTCGGGTCCGGTCCCCAGGGAGACGATGAGTCGAGTCAGGATGATTTTGTGCCGGCTGGGCATTTCAAGATTTTATCTACCAGATGCCAATCCATGTCCTGGTCACTGGCCATTTCGGGGATGATGAGCCTCAACTTCCAATGACGGTTACCAAGAAGAATTCTCTTGCCTTGGTCCCAGTTTCTTCTCAAGCGAGATCGGGGGCAAGCTCATTACTCGCCCAAGGATTCACCGTTGATGCTATTATTTCTCCTTGCTCCATTGTTGTTCAGATAATTGGCCAAGAGGGGTTTTCAACCCGAATTGTGCTAACTCATACGGCCGCCAAGCGGATTATGCACTCTATGTTCAAGGGGCAATTGGCCATATTCTCAAGATTTTCCAAGGACATTCTACACTTGTTATGCAATCTTCCTCGGTTTGATGGTATGCCGGCCACATCAACACCGCGCATTACTCTCTCTCAGTTTCATCCTGCTCTTTTGGTAAGGGAGTTATGCTTCATGCCCGATTACCGAGTGGAGATGCCGGATATCATGTTTCTCGTACCAAGTGACAAAACTCCTTGGTTTTTTGATATTCATTCATTTGAGGAGTTATCGTTTCAAGAATGTCTGCCTATGGTTAGCACGGGGTGTCTAGGGGCAACCACCCCAATGAGGCTTTATGTTCATGACCGGGCCAGGCCATCCACCAGATGGGCCCATTGTTTGAGAAGATGTTGCAAGATAAGAAGGCCGAAGGTCTAAGTCCGCGCCAGGAGGATCCAATACAAGTAAGTTTCTGCCAAGAAGAGGCGGCGGCGCAAGTTTAAGGGCCATCAGTTATGCACTCGGGGGTTCACTTCTCCTCCTTCTTCTTCATTTCATTCGTCATCTTTTCTCCTGCTTAGTTCCCACCCTTGGGTGGTGTATCTCCCCTCTTCTAGCTCTGTCTCCACGATCCTCTCCTCCCCTCTCAGGTCTGCGAACCCCCACGCCTCATCCTTTCCTCTGAGGCCTCCGATTTTTCCACCTATTTACTATTCTAGGCCTCAGCTTATGTCCTCTTCCCATCCCGATTTAGGGATTTCTTCTTCTGATCCTTCTCCTCCGGTATCTCCGGGTTCCGTCTCTAATTCTCCTTCCCCGACCCCGTCGGGTGATTTTCCTTTTCATTCCCCGACCCCGCCGGGAGATTTTCACTCTTCTTCCCCGATAATGTCGGGTGTCCACGATTCTTCTTCCCCGACTCTGTCGGGTGATTCTCCTTCTTCTTCCCCGACCATGTCAGGTGATTCCCATTCCCCTTCTCCAATCACATCGGGATGATTTTCCTTCTCATCTTCCTATTCATTCCTCACCCTTTTGGGGTTCTTACCCTTTTTCTTGCTATTTTTGAGGCTTTAGTCCGCCTTGATCCTAGTTAATCTCTATTTCTTCTGTATCTGGTTCCTTGTTATCAGGGTCTTTATGCCTTAACGAGAGAGCTCTAGCCCTAGTCTCTCTCCCTTTTTATCCTACTTCGTCCAATTTGGCGTCTGCTGCTCCTCCGTGTTAAGGAATCTCTCAAGCCTTGTCCGACTCTCCATTTTGTCCTATCAAGTAAGGAATATGAAGCTTACATTGATAAAGATCGCTTCAGGGCGCTGCTTTTCACTCCACGGATTTGCAAGGTATTTTTATTTTGTGCAAGAATATGCTATCATTGCCGTCATTTCTATTATTTATGCACATGGTTATAATATGGGTTTCTCAACGTGGATTGAGTGGCTCTAAGAAGCTTGCTTAATTTAATCAAGAGGAGGTCGCTTCTGGAGCATTCTTAGGCTGGTGATAGCTCCGTGCTGGGAGTCTAGTTTCTTTCCCCGATTTTTGAGGGTGACCTTTTGCATGGGGATTTCACACACTTTACGACAAGCCACAGCTGATTCCTCTGAGGCACATTGTTGCTGCTTTGGCCATACTATGGGTATGCACGAAGTCTTTTCTTTTCTCTGCTCGACCGAGTGCAGGGGCAAGAGATTGATGGATAAGATGACCAAGCTAGGCACTCCCTAATACGAGAGAGGTCTCAAATAGGGGCAGTCTTGACCCTGAAAAAGTGAGATTTCATGAGAAATCTGGCCAACAAGGGCTATAAATCGAGAGAATATGCAAAATTATGAAATCGAAGGCATGTCAAGAGTGGCAGTACAGTTCTCCACGGGACGTCATGAGCCCGGTCGCATGCGTGCCTATAAATATGGGTCTCAAAATCAAAGACAAAAGGCCCGGCGCAATAGACTATATCTTTGAGGGGTAGTGCCATGGAAGGAAGTCAAATCTTGATGTCTCCCATCCTGCACAAAGCTTGTCTTCAATTTTCTTCTGCTTCTCCCTCTTAGGCTAAGTTGAATCCCGGGTATGGCCTTCGTAGGGGCACCGTTCTTTAGAGGCAATTGGTTGTGGCAAGCCACCCTCATATGCACGCCCTACTTAAGGGAAGCCTTTAATGAGAGGGGTAGGAACAACGATCCATGGACAATAGTTCTAGTCCGTCTTTGGGTGCTGCGGATTGCTATTTCAAAATTTTCAAAAAAATGAGATATTATCAAAATTCTAAAAAAATGAGATATTGTCAAAATTCTAAAAAATCAGATATTATCAAAGTCCAAAAAAATCAAATATTGTTCAAAAAATAAAAAAATCAAACATTGTTGAAAATCCAAAAAAATAAAAAAAATTAAAAAATCCAAAAATATTTATCTTTTTGTTCCTTTCTATCTATTTATTTTGAGGATAGATACGTAATCCGTTTGCTCAGTGTGCAGGTTGCAGGTATTCAAGTCCTCTCTTCTATCTTTTGCGCTGTCTCCTGTTCATGACTTCTGATCTGTTCTCTCTTCTTCAATCTATATCTCTCGATTTGTTCTAAAGCTTGTATCCTTCTCAGCTCTCGCTTCATCTCATTATGTCTCTATGAGAGGGCATTACCTCACGATTATGAACCTGGCAGTTCTGCTTCATCTGATCTTGGGCTTTGATTGAAGAGCGTATTTGTCGTGTCTTTATTTGTCCCGCCGTGTCCATGTCGTGCGTGTCTATGTCTCTCCGTGTCGTCCTACACGTGTTGTTTTGTCCCCCCGTGTCTGTCACGTTTTCTGCCACTATGTTTTCGTCCCACGGTGTCATCCCTCCGTGTCGTCACACATATCTTTTTATCCCCTGTGGTGTTGTCATCCCACATGTCTTTGTCCCACCGTGAGTGTTGTCCCACCGTGTGTGTGTTGTCTTGTCCCACCGTATCTTCAATTTCATGCATGTTTGCCATTTATTCTTGTGATGTTTGTTATGCTGTTGTGTTTTGTTTGTCTTTGTCATTTTATATTTCGTTCATTATATTCATCTTCGTGCATGTTGTTATGTTCTTGTTCATCATGTTATGTTCATCGTGGTTGTCTTATATATGAAAATCTCATAAAAATATGAACAATATCAGAAAAATTCAAAAATCCAAAAATACAAAAAATGCCATTTCGCTTGGCAGGTAACTCAGGTATGGCTCTTTATCCCTTCTCATTGTTGCATTATTATATAGTATCTACATTATTATAGCCTCTTAAAGACTGGCTGGTTGCCCGTGTGTTCTGGGATCTGATGTTCCCCTTTAACAAAAACGATGATGATCTAGAAGCATACAGTTAATCGTTGGATAGGCCGTTAGGTTGAGCCGAGTGGGGGACGACGGACTCTATCTCGCACGCCATAGTTGCAGAAGACTCTTGACCCCGTCTTGGCTTGGTCTAGCAATATTATCTTTGAGTACTTTCTATTTTATTCTTTTTTTGCATTCGTTTTGATGATTTCTTTAATTTAGCCCAACATGCATCATGTCATTTTTGAGCACACACATCTCGTGATTCTCTCAATGTTTCTCCTCAGCAATGGTTGATTGCACTTTAATTCTCTTGGATAAGAGATTCCTCATTCCACTCCGAATTTGAACGATCTCTCTGATATGCCCGCTTGGTCTGGTTGGCCAGCATGATTCCTGTCTGGATTTTATCTCAATTTCAATTTCCGTTTTCCAGCTCTTCAGCTGTGTTCTCTCGATCCCCTCATTATCTGTGGATTGTGTCCCCAATGAGGTTGGTCGTGTTTCCTTCCTTCCTTAGTTAGTTTCTCTAGACATCTCTCATCCGCGTCATCCAATCCTTATGGTTAGTTTGACATTTTCGGGAGAATTCCTGTCGCTTGTTGGTCGTGACGGGTGTCTTTTGCCTTGATGCCCGCTTGTCAGTTCTCTTCGCTTCATCTCCATTTCACGTCACTTTCGCTTTCGCTCCATCTCTTTTCTATTTCGCCTCAGCGTCGTTTTCGCTCGTTCCCTTGCAAAGCAGACATCAAGGAGGGGAATATGTTGACACCCGTTTTAGCCCGCAAGTCGCGTTATTTCTCTTATTTATCTCCATGATGCCCTAAATTAACCACTATTTTGAAAACTTCTTTGAGCCTATCTCGAGCCCATTTCTTCACCAATTTTTCAAGCCCATTTAGCCTTGGAAGCTTTTACCATCAATTCCCCAACTTTTGGGACCGTTCCGGGTCCATTCGGAGGTCAAACGGGCGTCCGAGGGCTCAACACACAAAAGGCCACCCTTGTGCCAAGCAGTCGGTCGGTCGACCGCTAGCCAGCCCAAGAGTCCAGCTCGCGCTGGACTCTACCCGATTTCCGTCCACCGTGACCTTCTTCAATGGCCCATATCTTCTAAAATATTGCTCCAAATCGACCCCCGTTTGTTTCTACCTCTAGCCCATTGTATTATCTCGAGTTTGATCCATAGAACTTGAATTTTCATTGGCTATATCTCTCAGAATAGTTAACCTAAGTTCTGGATTTATGCATCCTAGCACAAGTCAAACTCTATTTTTCTGTGCGATGGGCCTACTTTCCAAGAGCCATAACTTTTAGAATCCTCCTCCAAATCGAGTCCCACTTATTTCTATCTCTTGTCCTTAGTATTATATCAAGTTTGATCCATAGAACTCGATTTATCTTGGACTATATCTCCAGGAATCGTGAGAAGAAGTTAGAGATTTCTACAAACTCTATATAAACTGCCTAGTTCGCAATTACGAAGAGGGGCTCTTTCTGGACGTTGGGCGAAGCCATAATGTATCTCCAACTCACAACTTCGACCCCATCTTGAAGAGGGAAGTATTAGCTTTCCATTCCATGTTTCTGGGCTTAATTTGGTTGTCTATTCTCTTAGTTCTCCTCTCCTCAATTTCATAAATCATCACGGTTTTCTGCACTTTCTGCTACACCTGCAATTTTGCACGGTTTGCATCAACGATTTCTCCCTATTCTTTGCATCTTAACTCGCGATTTCAACTCTCATGCATTCACAACACACACACCTATCTTTTGCACCCTTCTACAGGGGTTAAAAACCTGATGCGGGACGGACACGCGACCTGGGACTCTAGCTCGCAGGTGTCCCTAGCGAGGGAAGACGTGGGACCGTGCGCGATTGAGAAACCGGCAGTGAGTCTCGGGTATCGGGCTTTCCGCGTTAACTTGGGTCGAGTCACGGGACGGTCACTCACTCTCGCTCTCGCAGCGGTGATAAAATGATTACAAGCTAGATAATCTATCACTCATGCAGCGGCATATACAAAAATATACGAGTAAAGCAATGCCTACGAGGAGGGTAGCGAGTGTACCTCCACGCTCCGGGCGTTGGGAAGATGTTCCCGGCCAAGTACGGTAACTCCTGGTAACAACGGTAAAAGTTAATTACAACAGTGAAATCTATTGCCCACTCCACGCAGGGAGGTAAAGGGGTACAAGTGGGGCCCGGGAGGACCGACCCTGGGTTGACGGACAGCAATCTGGAGGTGCGTACGGCACAAACTCGGCCTGCTGGTCCGACTCGGCACTATTCCAACTCGGTGCTGCGCCAACTCGGTTGCTGACTCGCTGGACAATAAGCAACGGTTTCCAAAGGAACGCTGTCTTCCTGAGATCTTCGGGAGCCGCCGCTTGGCTGGGACGATGGCGAGATGTCCCTGATCGACTCTCTGAAGGGGCGGTCGCTGAAGTTGACCTTTGATATGTATTTCTGAATTTTCTCCCGGACTGAGTTGTGCTGGTTGAATTCGGATCTACTCTGCACACCTTCACGAAAAGAATTCCTACGACCAGATCCGATGTCGGATTGATGCACAAGAGGTACCGATGGATAGAGGACTCAGAGATCTACAACATATTTTTTTGGTGGCTCCATCCATAGAACGGATTAAAAATAAAAATGACTGCAAACTATTTTTTTCTCTGACCCGGACTGACAGACACACAGAGCAGAGATGAATCTGCCTGAAACAAACCTTTGACCAAGGGCTCAATGATATTTTTTTTGACTCAACGAAAATTATGGTGGAAGGGGGTATACGTGAGGAACACTAGAGAATTTTTGTGGATTTTTTAAAATTTTCTATGTGGGTGGGGAAATTGCAACAAGGAGACTCTATCCCGTAGATCTACAAAAGGGCAGATTACTGAGAGGACAAACAAAAATACAGGAAAAATATCAAATGGACACCAAATGACATGAAATTTTAACTGGAGGTTAGGGGAGATGGAAAGAACAAACCCTCAATATTATGGCTCAATCAGACAACAAGAACTAGAGATACAATTTCGGAGGAGAGGTTCTGTCCTGATTTGGACAGAACTTCGATGTAGCGGCGGTGGCGGCGCGACGGTGGCACGAACGGCGGCGGCGGCAGTAGAGGTGAACTCAGAGGGGCTAAGGAGAATGTGTATCACACCCTAGAGGGCTGGAGGAAGAAGATGAACTAGGGGGAGAGAGGTAAGGGGCACATGATAACATAAAAGTTCGTCGTTTAAAACACGCGCGCTAACAATCTTAAAATCGAACTCGCACAAAATGATCAAAAGAGAACGTAGTACTATGGCAAGCACGGGTCGAATCCACAGGGAAGAAGAGATTTTTAGAGTTAAAAACCTTAGAGTCCTTTGAAAAACACTTGTGATTTGGATTTGCTTAAAGAAAATAGTGAAATGATGAACAAACCGAACACTTAATTGAAAACACCATGACTATGCGCTTATGCTATAGAAAATAATTACATGAAGTGGAAAGAAGATATAGAAGAAAGAGATAGAGAGGGAAGAAGAGAAAGAACTAGATCAAGAGAACAACTCCTTTCATTAACTTAAAAGAAAGAGTACATGAAATGTGAAACAAGTTTATACTAATGACACAATGAGATTACAATGAAGTGAAATATCACAAAAGTAATAACACAAGAAAAGCCTGGAGTTTGGAGATGGTAGCAGCAATGGTGATGATAGCGCCGTCCTCTCTTGGCCTTGGATCACGAACAACCTTGTGGAAGATGTCGTCTACGCCGGGAGGAAGTCGCCTTCGTCGTTGAAGCAGTCTTTGGAGGGTGAATAACTTTGAACCCAAGAGGCATTATGGGATGCCCAAGAAGAAGAAGTTGAAGAGGGGGAAGAGAGAAAAAACTTTAATGAAGAACTCAGAGAGAAAATGAGAGAAGAAGAGCTTCAAAATGGAGACATAACAGAAACTAGCACCTCGGATGAACAGTGAAATCACAGGACAGCAAGTTGAAAAATGAGAAATATCTTAAAAATCAGAAAGAATTAGAAGATGAGCAAGAAGAAGAAGTTGTAGAACACGTAAAAACCAAGAACTTTTATGAAGACAGAAAGAGCAGAAAATGACTAGAAGAGTGAGAAATAAGGGAAAGAATAGAGAACAATACTGGGTCGCAGATGAACAGGACAGCATAGTGACAAATACGAAATATCTTGAAAACCAGAAGGAATTAGAAGATGAGCAAGAAGAAGAAGTTGTAGAGGACTTAAAAATGAAGAACTTTTATGAAGAACACAAAAGGAGAAAATGAACTTACATGGGAGAAACCGGAGGCCTAAGGTTGGGAGAGAAAGAGGGAGAGTGAAAGATTGCCAAAAGAAAAGACTCCCCTTCTCCTCCTTGCCATGGGCTATTTATAGGGAAAGTTGGATAGATAGAGGGTGGAGATTATATCAAAAGGAGATGGATGGCTGAGATTCAAATGGAATATGATGCATGGGGAAGAGAAAAAGTAGGTGGGCACCCCCTTTCTTGGACTTTAGGCACCCAATTTCCCAAGGCTCATCATGTCTCTCCTTTATTTCAAACTTTGAATGTCCTTTTCCTCCTTTTCAAACTTAAACTTTGGATTCTTCCTTTTCAAACTTTGAATTCGAAATTTTGAACATTCCTTTCCCTCCAACTAAAATATTTTGAATTCTTTATTTGACTTGGTCAAAATGGTGATGACCCTTTTGTCCCCGGCTTCTTTTGTAATTACCTTCGGTGTCCTACACACACAATTACACTTTAGTCCATAAAAATTACCACAATGTGCATATCAATCTCAAATGCTCATAGTTATGCAATGGAGAATTAATGCTCATGGCCCTCAACTTCAAATTATTAGATAAAATTATCAAATTAATCAATTTACGTGAAAGCTCCAATTTAAATGCGGAGTTGAGGTTAATTATGAAATATGCATAATTACCTAATTATATGCACATAAAATGGTGTTTATGCGGTGTATTATCATAAGAAATGGAGACTTATCACACCCCCAACTTTTTTTTATATAGAGAAACCTAGCCTAGGGATCAATGGGAGAGTGCACCCCTTACCAGAGGTAAGGAGAAAGCCACTCCACCATCGTGCCACTAGGAGGCAAGTATTATTCCATTGATAAATTGAAGAATTACATCATTCTAACACTAGGCATTCCTAGTGAGTCCAGCCGAGCAGCACCTTTTATAATAGAAGGGAGCTCGTTTAAAGAATAGAAAAAATTACATTTATTGGTGCAAGCTAGAGAAGCAAGTAAGTCCGCCAT